>CAUYUJ010018511.1:55804-202771 GCA_963575745.1 Prorocentrum cordatum | reverse complement strand
GCTCCCGGGGCTGCCCTCATACATGACACTTTATTCGCGCTCCCAGCGTCACGATCCCTGGTGAGTTACGCTGCGTTCGCCCTCCAAGGGCAAAACTCCTTACACATTTACGCAGAGTTGGCGCTCCCAGGACAAATCCTCCAGAAAGTTTCGTTGCGTCCGCGTTGGAATACGGTCCCTTTGCCCTTTGTCCTTCACATTGGATGTGCCCTCCCACGGCCACGATCCCTACTAATTAACGCTTCGTCCGCTTTCCAAGGGTAACGATCCTTAGTGTATTACGCTGCGTCCACACTCCCAGGGCCACGATCCTTGTACATGTTGCTGCATCCGTACTCTCAGGGCCACGATCCCTTTTACATTACGCAGCGTCCACGTTCTGAGCGCCAGGATCACTGGTGAATTACCGTGTGTCTACGCTCCCAGAGCCTCCTGTGGCATCCTGGGGCGTCAAGTGTTGCAAGCTCTGCAGACCAAGCGTCTCGCCCGAGGCATCTTCAACGAATTCTGAAGGACAAGCGTTTCGCCCGAGGCCTGCAAATCCCCCGGGACCGCCCTCCAGCGCTAGCGGACTGAGTATCTAAACGCTCCAACTTGAATTTCTTGTGTGGAGGATCTGGCACATCTGTGGCCCGCTGCGCTGGCGAATTGATATTGACGAGGGGTAGTGAGGAGCAGGGGAGCGAGGGGGAGCGGAAGGAGGAGGGTGAGAAAGAGGGTGGATGCGGACGGTGAAGCATTGCAGGGGTAAAGGATCAGCGATGACGACGGAGGAGGAGGAAGGGGAGGAAGAAGATTGAGGGGCGCTTCTGACAGTTCCTCTTGTAGGTTTTACCCACGAGTCATGAGGCACCTGCGCCGACGACGACGCGCCTCCCGCCCAGGAGCTTGTTAGGAGTATCCTGCCCCACCGTTTTGGCGACGTGAAGGCGGGCAGCTCGCGCTTTCACGGTGGCGACGACCAGCGACGGCGACGACGACGACTCGGCGACGGCGACAAAAGTGGCGGCGGCGGCGACGACCGGTGGCGTCGGCGGCGACGACTCGCGACGTCTATGGCGACAGCGACGACGATTGCGACCGCGAGGGCGTCGGCGGCGAAGGCTAGGGCAACGGCGAGGGTGTGGACGAGGGCGGTGCCGAGGAGGTCGTCGTCGTCGTCATCGTCGTCGTCGTCGTTGTCGTCGTCGTCGCTGGCGGCCAGGGCGCCCCCCCGTGTCCGGCCCGTCGCTGAGGCACCCGGGGGCGCCCTGGCAGAGGAGGAAAACGACGATGCGGGTTGTGGCGTCGAGGTTCTCCGCGTGAATGGAGTGGGTCCTGGACGGAGTGGGCCCTGCAGTCGTTTTCTGCTGCCGTTCTTGCGTTGTCAGAGCCCTGGCCCAGCCCCTGGGCCCTTGGACCGTAAACGGCTCATGGTGAGAAGCTGGTTCCCCCGGGCTTAGCCTCGGAGGAGAGAGTACGTTTTTCGACGAGGATGATCGAGTATCAATCTTCAGGGGTCCGCATGGATTTCTTTTGAGGGCGCTGGACCCCCCCTCCTCCACACAACAAGAGTTGGAACAGGGCAGGAAACGGGGGAACATTTTGGTAAGCTGCAGGCGGAGGATGCCGTGCGCATGGTTGGACGGTGCTCGAGAGAGTTGAATGGGGGCATACCATCGAGCCATTTCGGTTTTGGCCGCCGCGGTTCAAGCACTCCTGAGATGCTAGACATCCAGCGTCGACCACGACAGGGAGTTCCTTCATTCGAGGACAGTATCAAAAAGTATGGGAGGACGAAGCAGTGGGGCGCAGCGCTGCAGCTGTTCCGGGAGGAGTCGAATTTGCGCGCGAGGCTTAGACCGTTCTTCTACGTTTCGACCAGCAGCGTGTGCAGAAGAGGCGGCCAGTGGCAGCGGGCATTGTCGCTCCTGGTCGAGATGGTGGACGAGAAATTGGAGGCCAGCGTCATCAGCTGTAACGCTGCGATCAGCTCGTGCGAGAAGGGTGAGCAGTGGCAGGGGGCCATGGGACTGCTCAGAGAGATGCTTGAGGCAAAGCTTGAGCCCGATGTCGTCAGCTACAGCGCTTGCATCAGCGCGTGCGAGAAGTGCGAGCAGTGGCAGCGAGCTTTGGGGCTGCTCAGCGAGATGTTCGAGGTGAAGGTCGTGCCTAACGTGGTTTTCTCACCTACATTGCAGGCATACGAACAGGGCCGGAGGGTCAAAGGGGCCCCCAAAGCGCTCCAGAGCGGCTCGTGAGTTGTCGGCGTAGTGCGGACGAGATTTATAACGAATGTATTGTGTCCAATTGTGCCCGCGGCCTCCATTCTCGTCAAAGACGCTTCAGAGACGGCCAGTGGGCGCTCCAAGACGCCCAAGATCGCCTGAAGACCGCCCCACAAGCCTCCAATAATGTCCTTAAGAAACGCCAAGAACAGCCCAAGAGCACTAAGAAGACCGCCCGAGGAGGCTCGAATTGTTGTCGCTCGGCGTATCCACACCAGCCCGCTGCCTACTTACGTCAAGTACAGGCAGTACTGCAAGGTGTGGGCGGTCCTCTACTAGTTCCACGTCTGAGCCGCGGCTGTTTTTCTTCTTTCCCGCCTCTGTTCTTGTCTCTCGTCGCAGGCCTCTCTTCCTCTCTGTCTTCGTCTTCGTCTGTTGTCTTCGTTCGCTCCCGCCTCCCCCGCGTTGCCGCTGCTCGTCGCCTGTTAGTTTTCGTCTCCTTTGTGCATTCTTTTTCCAGCGTCTTGCCAGCGACAGGCGCGCTGTGTTTCCAATGTTCGATTGCTGTTCGACCCTTCTGAAGCCGCGCGGGTGTCCGCCCGCGGTCGCGATCAAAGAGTATCCACACCAGCCTGGCTTCCTCTTCGTGGTGTCGCTCGACTGACGCTCGCCGCGCCGCTGGCACTTGGCCTGGGGTTCTCTCAGACTTCAGCTGCTTGCTGCGCCGCCCCTCTTGGGGCCGTCTGGCCCCCCCTGGCCACCGCCGCCCTGCCGCCGACCACAGCCAGGCGTCCGCCCTCCGTCCCTGGCGTCTGATGGTGTCCGCGCTGGCTTCTTCGAGCCTGGTGAGGTAACCCTGGCGCCCAGGTGACTTGCACGTCGACCAGCTCCAGCTAGCATGCGCGCATGTTATTGGCCCCCGTCCCCAGACGCTGCCGCAGCCTGGCCGTGTTTGCCGCTGCCGCCTTGCAGTGGTGGGATGTTTCCGCGTGGATTGCTCATGAGCGGTTTAGCCTTCTTGTTCAACCACTGGAGGTCGCCACTATTGGCATGCGACGCAGGTGCGCTGGACTGCTGGCTCCGCCCCGCGCTATGCCGTGCTCTGCTCGGTGGCACGTTTACCTCTGGCGCCTGGCGCGACAAGGTGCAAGTCGTTGGCCTTCCTGGTGGTCTCGCCCCTGGGGTGGTTGCACTTCAGGCCGTCTGGCACACCTGGCAGCTTTGCAGCTCAGCCTTCAGTCGACGGCGTAGCCCGGCGTCCTTCGGCGGCAGCTCCTGCGGCCGTTCGTGCGCGCTTGGTAATTCAGTTTCGATCGTAGCCCGGGCTGACTTCGGACGCCGCCTGCGTTTTCGCTTGCGGCCGCGACTAAACAGTATCCACACCAGCTGTGAGCGGCAGCGAGGCTCGCATTTCGTTTGCCCCCACCCGCTGTTTTTTGTTTTTTTGTTTTCCCCCTCCCCTTGCGCTAGTTCAGGCCGTTGGTAGTGCGCACCGCCCCCTGACGCCGACCGAGTTCTCGCCGCGGTCGCGATCAAAGAAGTATTCACACCAGCCCATCCAGAAACGATGCCCAAGAGAGTTGCCATGATCAGTGACGTGGGGGAACTTACAGCGGAACGCAGGGATGGAGAGACCGTCGTACCCCAAGAAGGGGGACGGAGGAGGGGGAGTCGCAGAAGGAAGAGGAAGAGGAGGGGGAGGAGGAAAACAAAGAGGAGAGAGCAGGAGGAGGCGAAAAGGGGAAGAGGAGGAGGAGGAGGCGAAGCCAGAGGATACAGGCTTTATTTAAAAACGAAAGGAGAAAGGTGGGGGAACAACCCTGGAGAATGAGGAGCGAGGAGGGGCAGCAGGTAGGAGGAGGAGGAGGAGGAGGTAGGAGGAGGAGGAGCACAGGACAGCATGAGAAGAGGTAGAGATGAGGCAGGAGAGAAGGAGGAGCGAGCAGGAGCAGGACAGGAGCAGGAGTGAGGAAAGAGGAGGAGGCAGGAGCGAGGAGGGGGAGGAGGAGCGAGCGAGGAGCACGGAGCCGGAGACATCGAGGAGGAAGAGGCAGGAGGAGGCTGTAGCGAAGCGTCAGGAAGAGAGAGGCGGGCAGGAGGGGCAGTAGCGAGGCAAGGAGGCGGAGGAGGAGTAAGAACGCGAGGAGGAAAAGAAAAGAGGAACAGAGGAGGGGAGTAGGAGGATGAGGAAGAGGAGGAGGAGGCAGCGAGGAGGAGACGGAGGAGGAGGAGGAGTGCAGGAGAGGCTAGGATTAGTGAGGATCATGGAGGCAGGACGGAGCGAGGGAGGAGAGGAGGAGGAGGAGGAGGAGGAGGAGGAGGAGGAACATGTCGAACAAAACAGCCAGAAGCCTCTTGAATGCCCATCGGAGACTCCACGGGTGTGGCGTGGAAGCTTTTTGGAGGCCTCTTAGGGCCTCTGGGGGGGGGGGGCATCTTGGCGGGCCCAGGGCTGTTTTTTAGCGTCTTGGGTGCCGCGGGGATCCGGTTGAGGCCTCTGGGCAGCCTCTTGGAGGTCCCTGGGCAGTCTTTGGGAGGCCCTTTGGAGGCCCTCTGGGGGCCCTCTTAAGGGGCTCTTTGGAGCTCAAGGCGCGGTGTTGGAACCATCTTGGAAGACATCGGTACAACAAGACGAGAGCTTTAATCTAATGTGCCCTTCTACGTAGAGTGCCTGAGATCACCTCTTGGGCGCTCTCGGGGCGCTCTTGGAGCGCTCTTGGGCATTCTGGGGGTCGTCTTGGGGCCCCTCTTGGGTAATCTTGGAGCCATCTTGAGGCCTCGGAAGGCCATCTGCAGCGAAAAGGCGAGAAATCAAAACAGATAATGTGTCCTTCAGTGTTGGACGGATTTTAGCCTCTCGGGGGCCTCCGTGGGGAGATCAGGGCCACTTGGACACGTCTTGGAGCGGTCTTGAGGCTTGTTGGATCATATTGGGAGCCATCCTGAATCATCTTGAGCCATCTTGGAGGCCATCTTGGATCTTGGGCCATCTTGGACGCTCCAACGCCTCGCGGGGCGCCACGTCCAATTCCAGGGGATGGGGTAGGGGAAGGGGTAAACCACACCCCGAAGGGGAAAAAGGGGATTGGAAGAGAAACCGCCCTGGACCACTACGCCCAGGGGGCCGGTGGGATTTGTTGATTTTGCTTGCTGTATGATCGCGTCGTTTCGATCGTGGGCGACCCCGCCATCAACGTTGAACGCCGCGAGCGACCCAGAATTTGTCGATATTGAACGACTTGACGTTTCGGAAACGGCCGACCATTTAGGGTTGACCAATCCAAGCGGTGTCAGAAACCAACGCCGGGGTCGACACACTTTAAGGGTAGCTTTTTGGGAGATGTTATACAGAATCGGGAGTATAGCTCGCGCGCCGTTGCCTTTGACTCAAGGCACGCGCGCCCTATTTGCCCGGACACTTACCTTAGTGTTCGCTATGTGCTGGAAAGATCATTACATCGATCTTATCCTATCTTATCCGTCCATTCCCCATACTGAACCACCCCAGCAGGGCAATGGACGCTATCTGCCATTCGATTCCCATGGGAGCGGATGTTATTTGACTTACCATAGTCACTTTCGACTTGGTAGCGGAGCTGGCCGCACTCTCGTGTGGTCAGCTCTTGCTCTCCTTATCCTCACGCTACACGGCACGATCTTCGTGACCAACTACCACCCTGCGCCACCACTCCCAGTACACTTACGAGGATCTATTCAAGAGCAAGAAGCAACACGAGAGGTACGACGTCTAGACAACAACATTGGTACCAGATACGCTTCATCACTGCGCTACTACCAACCGCTCGGCAACGATCCAAAAACGCAGTACTTGAAGCAGAGGCGGGGAGACCCGCGAGATAAAGCGCCTCGAAGACTTGACAAGGCGCTACCCCAGCGCGGCAACGCGCCTAATAACCACCCATATCTCCACAGCCTTGGGCTGGTTATATTCGCCATCATATGGTTCGCGCTGGGGGCAGCAATCGGACACATGCGTCGTGGAGAGAACAGCACCGATGGGCAAACACATGGCCCATGCTGGGACCCTCAAGGCAACGTACCTTTCCGCGAGTACGTTTATGAGGTCAACGCGTGGCTCAACGTCAAAAGTGGACGTTTGACGCCACAGGGCCAAACGGCCGCCATACAACGCGGCCTGGGTGGCCTAGCGAGGACACTCGCCATGAGGGTACCACCTGACATTATAAACTATGGTGCTGACATTGATGGGGTCCACACCGACCCAGTGACCTACATCATGTTCCTCCTAAGCATGAAGTTCGAGCGCCTGGAAGATGAGCGCCAGCTCACTTCCGGCACACAGCTTATTACCTAACAGCGAAGACTGATAGGTTTCTAGTGGTTTCAAAAGAGCTCACAGATCACTCCACAGGGGGGTCCGGGCAGGTGTTGGGGCGTTTCCGGGCGGCATGAGCCGGGCTCGTTTTTCACCAACAGTCACACACTTCGTGCTCTTCGCCTTCCCAGAACTCCTTTCCCAGGCCACATTCTGGGGGGCCGGATGCAACTGTAGGCCACTTCGTGCTCTTCGACATCCCAGAACGCCATTCCCGGGCCACATTCTGGGGGGCCGGATGCAACTGTAGGCCACTTCGTGCTCTTCGACATCCCAGAACGCCATTCCCGGGCCACATTCTGGATGCCCGGAGCCAACTGTAGGCCAATTCGTGTTCTTCCATTTCCCAGAACTCCATTCCCGGGCCACATTTTGGATGCCCGGAGCCAACTGTAAGCCACTTCGTGCTCTTCGAGTTCCCAGAACTCCATTCCTGTGCTACATTTTGGATGCCCAGAGCCAACTCTAGTCCACTTCCTGGTCTTCGAGTTCCCAGAACTCCATTGCCGGGCAACATTTTGAATAGCCAGACGCTTCATATTCCTTCCGCCACAGCTGTGTTTGGTTCAGGACTTGCTAGTGACACTGCAGTCCTCTGGATTCAATTGGCCACTACATTCATTCACTGCAGTCCACTGAGTTTTGATTGCAATGGCGTTCCCCTGGCCGTACCCCCATGTCCAACGTTCATCCGCAGCCTCTGCTCCGCGAGGCTCGTCCGAAGTGTCGCCGCCTCGCGGTGCTTCTCAGCCTGCGCCGCCTCGCGGTGCTTCTCAGCCTGCGGAGGAAGGTGGACAGACGCCTGGTTCTGGCGCTGTGCAGCCTGCGTCTTTCACGGTCGCCTCGTTCAATTTCGGGTTCGAGCAGGGCATGATGACTGGTAAGCAGGCGGCCATTCACTGCGCTAACTTCGGAAGGTTGTGCGCCAAGATAGTGGAGACCGCTGATGCTGATATGGTCTGTGGCTGCGAGGTCGGCGCGTTCCGTGAAGGCTTTCGCCGAGCAGGGATCAACGTGATAGAGATCCTCAGTAAGCCTTTCGGTGATGGCATTCGCTTCTTGGAGGTCGACAACTACTTGACTCTCTGGGGGTTCCGCGGTGCTTCTCAGCCTGCGGAACTGACTCTGAGCGAAGACAGCAAAGTTTACAGGCCTCCTAGCGGCCGAGAGATTGATGCTGTTATTTCACATTTTGAGGTGAACAAACCAGGCCATGACAAGTTCCACGTGGTGATCGCCAACATGCACATCGTGTGCGGCAAGAAACCGCCGAGCATCCAGACTCGAAAGCGGACAGTTCGCCATCTCCGCTTTCACCTGGACGGCCTGGCCAAGATTCTTGAGAATCTAAACGAGGCAGTCGTTGTGCTTGTAGTCGGCGACGACAACCTCACTTTCCAGGAGGCGCGGGAGGCTTACCAGCGCGAGCAGAACGACGAGAAGGTAGGGGAGGTCCATGCCACTCCGGCCGACCTCAAAGGCGACCACGTCGCGGTCTGCGGAGCAGTCGCCCGTTTCTGCTCCATTGCCGTTGGCGCGTCTTTTACGGATCGTGGCATGCGCAACGACGCACACGATGCGGTGGCGGGTGTGCTCACTCTCCCTGGTGCTATTCAGCCTGGGGAGAGCAAGAGGCGGAAAATTGTCGTCGAAAACGTCTCCGACGCCGACGTCAGCGTACAGGCGGACCGCGAGACTTCTGTGCATTGGGATCGGTCGCCGAGTTCTGCTCCTCCGCTTTCACCGACTTCACCGGGTGATCCCGACTACGTCGAGGATGTCGTTCAGAATCGCGCGAACGACTTTCACAGGGAGCTGAGGCAGCTTTGGGACGAAAGGTACGACGAGGAGTACGATCCGAAAGTCCTCCATCATCTCAGTCTCTTGCTTTTCAAAAAGAGGAAGTCCACGGAGCCAGCGGACACTGATCCAGCTGGCGCTCCTCAGCCTGGCTCGGAATATGACGCGGCCTTTGCGTCTCAGGAGGAGACTGGCCGAGCCATTCTCTCTGTCCGTAAGCTTTTCTTTTTTTGTTTTTTTTTGTTTCGTTTATTTTTTTTTTTTTTTTTTTCATTTTTTTTTTTTGTTATTTTTTGTTTTTTTTTCTTTATTTTTTTTTTTTTTTTTTCTTGTTTTTTTTTTTTTTTTTGTTTTTTTTTTTTTTTCTTTTTTTTTTCCTTTCGTTTGTCGAAAGGACCTTTTCTGCGGAGCAAGAACATCGACGACATGCGCTACGTTCTCACGGGGCCTGAGCGCCAGGAATTGGTCAGAGTAGCTCGCGACCAGTACGAGCAGTCGCGGCAGCAGCGTGCGCTTCAGGAACGGGATGTCGAAAAGGGAAAAGCGAGAGGCAAGTCTGCGCCACAAGGGGGCATGCGGTTCCGCAGGGTCCTAACAAAGGGCCAGGCGGTAAGAAAGGTTCTCACGGTGCTTCTCAGCCTGCGGGAAAAGGTGGCCAGGCCAAGGGTGCAGGTCTGGGTAGCGTCGCCAAGTTTGTGAAAGACCAGAAGCGTAAGCGGTGGCATCGCCATTTGCAACGTGTGGCCGGCACCAAACAGATCTGGAGGTGCTGGCCTTCTCAGGGCGCTTCGACGTTGATTGGCTAACGCAAGCGTTGCAAGCTGATCACAGCGAGGGCCGTGATGCAGCAGTTCCCGAGGAAGCTCTGCGGCAACAGCGGCGCCGGCTGCACCACCAGAAGGCCGAGGCCATCGCGCGCTACAACGAGGGGGAGCGGCTTTCCCTCCATCTGTCTGCCCAGGCTGGCCAGGCAAAGCCGAACTTCACGCGCAGGCAGCTGGACGTGTTGCTGATGTTTGAGAGCGGAGCGCTGCTTCAAATCCGCAACCAAGCGATTCTGGCGTGCGGGCACGGCCGTCTGTTCAGGGGCGATGGCGACTACCTGGACATCGGCGGCAGCACGGGCTGTGGCTCCAGGCGCATCATCGATTCTTGGCAGCCGCCGGACTGGCGTGACTTCCTCCAAGACGATCAGGACATCTGAGTTTTGCAAGTCTCTCTGCCCGCGGTGCTTCTCAGACTGCGGTCTGCCGCTCTCCAGCTGCGGTCTCGAGCAGTAGTGTTCGAAAGCATGCGAGTTCCTGCGGTGCTTCTCAGCCTGCAGGTTTCGCAGCCTGCGCTCTGCAGTACAAGTGCTTTTCAGCATGCGACATCCTGCGGTGATTCTCAGCCTGCAGGGTTCGCAACGTGCGGTTTGCAATGCATTCCTTTTCAGTATGCGAGTTCCTGCGGTGTTTCTCAGGCTGCAGGGCTCCGAGGCTCTTCGCTTCGATGCCAATGTTTTCAGACACCGTAGCTCCGTTCCGTAAACGTCTTTCAAGAGCCGCTCGCAACCTTTTGCAGCTGGCTGTCTGCACGCTTCGCCGGCTTTTGCTGCGCGGACAATTTTCTCACACACGTCAGCGCCGTTTGTAGGCGTCAGAAAAAACATGTAGACATTCACGAAGGGCTCAGTCTGTATATCGTCACATCATTACATACGCAGTCGTCGAACACATCGGTGTACATTCAGCGCTTTGTCCTTCTACAGCATTCTTTCCGTTGATAACAGTGTTCTGATGGGTTCGCTTCGTTCTAAAAGCGTTGATAGCAGTGTCTCGTTTGCGGACAAATCATTCTATATCAACTCACTGATACCGAGTTTCCTTTCACCATAAGTGAATGCATACCAGTGTATGTTGGTTACTACAAAAGTGGGTTCCTACAACCGACTTCATGATCGCTATCATCATCGCAGATTTCACTCATCATCATCACCACGACTGGTTCACGTTGGCCTGCGGTGCTTCTCAGCCTGCAGTTCCTTTCGTTACACTGTAGTTGAAGCCGTTCATGGCAGTGACTCGTTTAAAGACAACTTTAGTATTGGGGGAAGTGTCGATAGCAGCGTTTCTTTTTAATTATACAAGCGTTGATAGCAGTGTCTCGTTTGTGGACAACTCATTATATATCAACTCATTCATACAGAGTTTCTTTTCGCAGCAAGTGAATGCACAGCAGTGTATCTGCATTACTGGCCCCCACTCCATTATCACTATCATCATCAACGATTTCCTACACGCGTGTGCGCGGCGGTCGCCATGAGTGAATAGTTTGCAGAGGCTTCTCGCATTGATACCCATGGGTCACTTCAGAGTGAACTCATTTGTGATCTTCTTTCATTGGAAGTTGAATCGGTTGATGGCAGTGCCTCGTTTAAACTCCACTTTGGTATTGCTAGTAGTGTCAATGCCAGCGTTTCTTTTTAATTGTGCAAGCGTTGATAGCAGTGTCTCGTTTGTGGTTAGTTATAACAGCGTTGACAGCAGTGTCTCGTTTGCGGACACCTCATTGTACATCAACTCGCTGATACCGGGTTTCCTATCAACACCATCATCATCATCCTTAACCATGTTTGCTCGAGTTTCACCTGGCCGTCCAGCCGCGGCGGTGCTCCTCAGCCTGCCTTGTCACAATGCCAGCACGCGGCAAGGCATCGCCCCCGCCACCCCCGGCCCCGTGCGATGGCCCGTGGGAGATTCTGCCGGATCCGCCCGCACCGACTCCTCAGCCAGGTGTCGACGTGGTCTTTGGAGCAGGCTCACCTCGAAGACATCCGCCGTACACCAGGGATGGGCGGCAAGACCGCCTGCCAGTGGCAGCGCGCGCTGCGCGCCGAGTGCATTGTCAACAACTTGTCGTTCAAAGACGTAACAAACGACCCGTCCTACGACTGGAAGCAACTGCTTCGGTCTGCCGCTCCGGGTTTCGCTGAGCGCATAATCGGGCAGGGCATCGCCCAGGTTCTCTTTCGCATCATCGAGACAGAGCGCGACCCTAACTACTACAACACGGATGGCCACGGCAGGCACTTCTTCGAGTTCCGTCGTGCAGACGGTTCAGCCATGCGCCTGCATTACCATAAGAACGGCCGACCCGATGAGCCCACCTATGTCGGTCCACCACGCGCCGTTGCTCAGCCTGCCGTGCCTGAGCCTGGCGCTGCTCAGCCTCATGTTCCTCGTGGCGGCGCTGCTCAGACTGCCGTGCCTGACGGTGGCGCTGCTCAGCCTGCCGAGACTGGCGGTGATGCCCCACTGCTCTTCACACAGGAGCACCTGCAAGAGGCAGCCTGCTCGCGCCAGAGTGTGGGCCGCGACGAAGCCAGCGCCGCTCTCCAATCGCTGTTGCACTACCACCATGGCGAGACTGCCCCAGGTGCTGTTGACATCACCGATGGCTCAGCATTTGACTGGCTTCGATGGGGGGCACATATCGAAGGTGCGCGCGACGTCATCCGCAATGGCGTCCACAGGGTCTACGCTGTCCGCTGGAATCCGCACTGGGCTCCAGAGGCCGTCTTCTGCTACGGCAACAACACCTACAGCACACTGGTGCCCCGCAAATCGCGCTACACAGGCTCGTGGAGCCACGCGCGAATTGTGACTCACCGGAACGCAAATTGGGTGACCGAACCGTTGCTATCTGCGGCCCCTGTGGCAGCTACGCCGTGGCTGGTGTTGCGGGATCAAATAACCTGGGAGTGATCTCTGGCAAACGAGATGTGGTGCTTCTCAGCCTTCACTCATGTGACACGCAATGCCGTGCCCTGCAATCGCGTGGTGTTTCTCAGCCTGCACTCGCAGGTCCTTCGGAGGTCAATTGTTATGAGTTCGGCACGGTCTCGGTCAAGTACAGCGTGCTGTGGGGATCCCGAGATGGGGCCTGGCTCAAGGTGCTCAAGACGTACTGGAGTGTCCCAGCCGGAGTGCCAGCTGATCCTCGGGAGTTGGAACGGCATTTTCAGGCCGTGGCCGGACACGTTCTGGATCAGGACGGGGGGGTCCGAGCCCGAGATAGATTCTAGCGCTCTGCAGTACAAGTGCTTTTCAGCATGCGACATCCTGCGGTGCTTCTCAGCCTGCAGGGTTCGCAGCGTGCGGGTTGCAATGCATTCCTTTTCAGTATGCGAGTTCCTGCGGTGTTTCTCAGGTTGCAGGGCTCCGAGGCTCTTCCCTTCGATGCCAATGTTTTCAGACACCGTAGCTCCGTTCCGTACACATCTTCCAAGAGCCGCTCGCAACTTTTTGCAGCTGGCGGTCTGCAGACGTAGTCTGTCTCAGCATGCGAGCTCCCGCACGCTTCGCCGGCTTTTGCTGCGCGGACAAATTTCTCACACACGTCAGCGCCGTTTGTAGGCGTCAGAAAAACATGTAGACATTCACGAAGGGCTCAGTCTGTATATCGTCACATCATTACATACGCAGTCGTCGAACACATCGGTGTACATTCAGCGCTTTGTCCTTCTAGCTGGGTCGCTTCGTGCTGAGGCTGAGGCTGATGCAGGCTGAGGCTGAGGCAGGCTGAGGCTGAGGCCGAGGCCGACGGCAGACTGAGGCTGAGGCTGAAGCAGGCTGAGGCTGAGGCAGAGGCAGGCTGAGGCTGAGGCTGAGGCTGAGGCAGGCTGATGCTGAGGCAGGCTGAGGCTGAGGCTGAGGCTGATGCAGGCTGAGGCTGAGGCAGGCTGAGGCTGAGGCCGAGGCCGAAGGCAGACTGATGCTGAGGCTAAAGCAGGCTGAGGCTGAGGCTGAGGCAGGCTGAGGCTGAGGCAGGCTGAGGCTGAGGCTGAGGCAGGCTGAGGCTGAGGCTGTGACTGCGACTGCCGTTGCCACTGCGACTGTCCTCGCGAATGCGACAACGACTGCGAGAACAGCAGAATTCTACAACTGGATTCTCATCCGAATCTTAAGGGGAATGCTTCCAGATATGCTCCTACACATGGCTGTTAGGTTGCTTTGCCGGGATAATTTTCTTTCGAAAATATTGATTTTCTGCTCCCGGCGCCCTGGAACCCCTTCCGGGCCGATTCCGGCACCCAGGCCGGCGCTCGAACCGAACGCCCGGGCCGGCACCTGGGCTGGCGGCCGACGCGCGATGCGCTGCCACAAGCCAGCTTCCCGCAAGATCGGTCCAGAGTGGGAGGGGACGGAGCTGGGCGGGTGAAGGACCACCCGAGCACTGCTCCAGCCTTCCCTCAGCCCTGGGTCTGCTGACCACACAGGAGCACGGCAGACCACACAGGAGCGCGGCAAACCACAAAGGAGCAAGGCAGACCCCAAATGAGCACGGCAGTCCACACGTTCGCACGGCAGACCGCACAGGAGCACGGCAGACCGCACATGAGCACGGCAGACCAAGAAGGAGCACGGCAGACCACACAGGAGCACGGCAGACCACACAGGAGCACGGCAGACCACACAGGACACGGCAGACCCCACGGGAGCACGGCAGACCACACAGGAGCACGGCAAACCACACAAGAGCACGGCAGACCATACAGGAGCACGCCAGACCACACAGGAGCACGGCAGACCACACGTTCGCACGGCAAACTCCGCAGGAGCACGGCAGACCCCAAAGGAGCACGGCAGACCACAGGAGCACGGAAGACCGCACAGGAGCACGGCAGACCACACAGGAGCACGGCAAACCAAGAAGGAGCACGGCAGACCACAGGAGCACCGCAGACGCCACAGAAGCACGGCAGATCGTCGTCGTCGTCATCGTCGTCGTCGTCGTCTTCGTCAATAACGATCTCGAAAATTACGACAAAAAACGATGACAGAAAACGACCACAAACATAACACAAAAACCAACCGAACACGGAATCCAACAACAAAAAAACAATCAGAAAAACGACCGCAATCATAAAATGATAACGACGGCGACAGCGAGAACGGCAACAGCGGACGATTATAATGAAAACGACGACCACGACAAAGGAAAGGCACGCGACGACGACGACGGACAAACAAAAGACAAGACAGGCTGGAACAGAAAAAGTAGGCTGGGCGACAACGGGTGGGGGCCCGCGTGGCCGAGAGAAAAGCACGGTGTCGACACCATGATGTGGCCAGGGCAGCAGACTACCTCGACAGACCAGCGCGGCAGGCCACCATTTAGTCTGTTCTGTTGCGTTTATGGGTTTCTCTGACGTTCTCGCCAATACGGTCTCTGACGCACGTGGTGGATAAAAAACGGCGCTTCCCGTTCTTGTCCGGTCAGGTTCCCCAAAATGGCCATTTCGCTCGAGACATCCTCGAAAAATCGAGGTGTTGGAGGCTATCGTTTAAGACGTCTTATGTTAAAAATGACGGTTTCGCTCGAGACATCCTCAAAACATCGGGATGTTGAAAAATATCAAAAATTTTTGTTATGCATGAAAAATGAGCGTTTCGCTCGAGACATCCTCGAAAAAATGAGATGCCGACAGAGGTGTTTTACAACCTCTTATGTTAAAAATGACGTTTTCGCTAGGGACGTCCTCAGAAAATGAGCAGGAGCACGGCAGGCGGAAAAAAAGGAGCACGGCAGACCACACAGGAGCACGGCAGACCCCACAAGAGCACGGCAGACCACAAAGGAGCACGGCAGACCAAAGAGACGACACAAGGAGCACAGCAGATCCCGCAGGAGCACGGCAGACACCACACGAGCACGGCAGATCCCAAATGAGCACGGCAGACCACAGAAGCACTGCAGACCACACAAGAGCACCGCAGACCTCACAGGAGCACGGCAGACCCCACAGGAGCACGGCAGACCCCACAGGAGCACGGCAAACCACAAAGGAGCACGGCAGACCACAGGAGCACGGCAAACCACACAGGAGCACGGCAGACCACACAGGAGCACGGCAATCCCCACAGGAGCACGGCAGACCGCGCGCAGGTACAACATAAACGCGCCTTTTGTTGTACCCCGAACGCCGCTGGCGTTTCCCCCACAGGAGCACGGCAGACCCCACAAGCTCGCGGGAAACCCCAAATGAGCACGGCAGACCACAGGAGCACGGCAGACCACACAGGAGCACGGCAGACGCCACAGGAGCACGGCAGACCGCGCAGGAGCACGGCCGGCGCCGGAAAATTGAATTCCGAGGCGGTGCCGAAAAAAGGCCACTCCAAGACATATTTTTCTTTCGAAAATATTGATTTTCTCCTCCCGGCGCCCTGGAACCCCTTCCGGGCCGATTCCGGCACCCGGGCCGGCGCTCGAGCCAAACGCCCGGGCCGGCACCCGGGCCAGCGCCCGGGCCGGTTCCGGCGCCGGCCGGCGCCGGAAAATTGAATTCCGAGGCGGTGCCGAAAAAAGGCCACTCCAAGACATATTTTTCTTTCGAAAATATTGATTTTCTGCTCCCGGCGCCCGGGAACCCCTTCCGGGCCGCTTCCGGCACCCGGGCCGGCGCTCGAGCCAAACGCCCGGGCCAGCACCCGGGCCAGCGCCCGGGCCGGTTCCGGCGCCGGCCGGCGCCGGAAAATTGAATTCCGAGGCGGTGCCGAAAAAAGGCCACTCCAAGACATATTTTTCTTTCGAAAATATTGATTTTCTGCTCCCGGCGCCCGGGAACCCCTTCCGGGCCGCTTCCGGCACCCGGGCCGG
Source organism: Prorocentrum cordatum (assembly GCA_963575745.1). Classification (NCBI taxonomy): domain Eukaryota; class Dinophyceae; order Prorocentrales; family Prorocentraceae; genus Prorocentrum; species Prorocentrum cordatum. The sequence continues at coordinate 186,763 of CAUYUJ010018511.1, read as the reverse complement.
CGCTCGAGCCGAACGCCTGGGCCAGCACCCGGGCCAGCGCCCGGGCCGGTTCCGGCGCCGGCCGCCACGCAGGAGCACGGCAGACCCCACAAGAGCACGGCAGACCACAAAGGAGCACGGCAGACCAAAGAGACGACACAAGGAGCACAGCAGATCCCGCAGGAGCACGGCAGACACCACACGAGCACGGCAGATCCCAAATGAGCACGGCAGACCACAGAAGCACTGCAGACCACACAAGAGCACCGCAGACCTCACAGGAGCACGGCAGACCCCACAGGAGCACGGCAGACCCCACAGGAGCACGGCAAACCACAAAGGAGCACGGCAGACCACAGGAGCACGGCAAACCACACAGGAGCACGGCAGACCACACAGGAGCACGGCAATCCCCACAGGAGCACGGCAGACCGCGCGCAGGTACAACATAAACGCGCCTTTTGTTGTACCCCGAACGCCGCTGGCGTTTCCCCCACAGGAGCACGGCAGACCCCACAAGCTCGCGGGAAACCCCAAATGAGCACGGCAGACCACAGGAGCACGGCAGACCACACAGGAGCACGGCAGACGCCACAGGAGCACGGCAGACCGCGCAGGAGCACGGCCGGCGCCGGAAAATTGAATTCCGAGGCGGTGCCGAAAAAAGGCCACTCCAAGACATATTTTTCTTTCGAAAATATTGATTTTCTCCTCCCGGCGCCCTGGAACCCCTTCCGGGCCGATTCCGGCACCCGGGCCGGCGCTCGAGCCAAACGCCCGGGCCGGCACCCGGGCCAGCGCCCGGGCCGGTTCCGGCGCCGGCCGGCGCCGGAAAATTGAATTCCGAGGCGGTGCCGAAAAAAGGCCACTCCAAGACATATTTTTCTTTCGAAAATATTGATTTTCTGCTCCCGGCGCCCGGGAACCCCTTCCGGGCCGCTTCTGGCACCCGGGCCGGCGCTCGAGCCAAACGCCCGGGCCAGCACCCGGGCCAGCGCCCGGGCCGGTTCCGGCGCCGGCCGGCGCCGGAAAATTGAATTCCGAGGCGGTGCCGAAAAAAGGCCACTCCAAGACGTATTTTTCTTTCGAAAATATTGATTTTCTGCTCCCGGCGCCCGGGAACCCCTTCCGGGCCGCTTCTGGCACCCGGGCCGGCGCTCGAGCCGAACGCCTGGGCCAGCACCCGGGCCAGCGCCCGGGCCGGTTCCGGCGCCGGCCGGCGCCGGAAAATTGAATTCCGAGGCGGTGCGGAAAAAAGGCCACTCCAAGACATATTTTTCTTTCGAAAATATTGATTTTCTGCTCCCGGCGCCCTGGAACCCCTTCCGGGCCGATTCCGGCACCCAGGCCGGCGCTCGAACCGAACGCCCGGGCCGGCACCTGGGCTGGCGGCCGAGCCGGATCCAGCGCTGGCGTCGGCTCTGGCCGTCGCCGGAAAAATTGAATTCCGAGGCCGCGCTAACAAAACTCATCCAAACAGATTTTTCGAAAGTGCATCATTTCTGCTCCCGGCGCTCGGAGGCTTCTGCGTCTCAAGGAGAGGTGGAGCAGACATTAAAGGAGGTAAAAGCAAGCACACGAACGCTATGGACGCGCGATGCGCTGCCACAAGCCAGCTTCCCGCAAGATCGGTCCAGAGTGGGAGGGGACGGAGCTGGGCGGGTGATGGACCACCAGAGCACTGCTCCAGCCTTCCCTCAGCCCTGGGTCTGCTGACCACACAGGAGCACGGCAGACCACACAGGAGCGCGGCAAACCACAAAGGAGCAAGGCAGACCCCAAATGAGCACGGCAGTCCACACGTTCGCACGGCAGACCGCACAGGAGCACGGCAGACCGCGCATGAGCACGGCAGACCAAGAAGGAGCACGGCAGACCACACAGGAGCACGGCAGACCACACAGGAGCACGGCAGACCACACAGGACACGGCAGACCCCACGGGAGCACGGCAGACCACACAGGAGCACGGCAAACCACACAAGAGCACGGCAGACCATACAGGAGCACGCCAGACCACACAGGAGCACGGCAGACCACACGTTCGCACGGCAAACTCCACAGGAGCACGGCAGACCCCAAAGGAGCACGGCAGACCACAGGAGCACGGCAGACCGTCTTCGAGGCCTCTTGGGCCGTCTTGGGGCCCTCTTGGAGCCATCTTAGCCGTCTTGGAGGCCATCTTGGCCGTCTTGGAAGACATCTTGGGCGTCTTGGAGGCCTCTTGCGCCGTGTTAGGGCCCTCTTGGGACCGTCTTGGGGACTTCTTGGGCCGTTTCGGGGCCATCTTGAAGGCCTCTTGGGCGATCTTAAAGCGATCTTGGGGGCCTCTTGGGCCGTCTTGGGCCGTCGGAACGCGGCAGGCCATCATTTAGTCTGTTCTGTTGCGTTTATGGGTTTCTCTGACGTTCTCGCCAATGCGGTCTCTGACGCACGTGGTGGATAAAAAACGGCGCTTCCCGTTCTTGTCCGGTCAGGTTCGCTCGAGACATCCTCAAAAAATCGGGATGTTGAAGAATATCAAAAAATTTTGTTATGCATGAAAAATGAGCGTTTCGCTCGAGACATCCTCGAAAAAATGAGATGCCGACAGAGGTGTTTTACAACCTCTTAAGTTAAAAATGACGTTTTCGCTCGGGACGTCCTCAGAAAATGAGCAGGAGCACGGCAGGCGGAAAAAAAGGAGCACGGCAGACCACACAGGAGCACGGCAGACCCCACAAGAGCACGGCAGACCACAAAGGAGCACGGCAGACCAAAGAGACGACACAAGGAGCACAGCAGATCCCGCAGGAGCACGGCAGACACCACACGAGCACGGCAGATCCCAAATGAGCACGGCAGACCACAGAAGCACTGCAGACCACACAAGAGCACCGCAGACCTCACAGGAGCACGGCAGACCCCACAGGAGCACGGCAGACCCCACAGGAGCACGGCAAACCACAAAGGAGCACGGCAGACCACAGGAGCACGGCAAACCACACAGGAGCACGGCAGACCACACAGGAGCACGGCAATCCCCACAGGAGCACGGCAGACCGCGCGCAGGTACAACATAAACGCGCCTTTTGTTGTACCCCGAACGCCGCTGGCGTTTCCCCCACAGGAGCACGGCAGACCCCACAAGCTCGCGGGAAACCCCAAATGAGCACGGCAGACCACAGGAGCACGGCAGACCACACAGGAGCACGGCAGACGCCACAGGAGCACGGCAGACCGCGCAGGAGCACGGCCGGCGCCGGAAAATTGAATTCCGAGGCGGTGCCGAAAAAAGGCCACTCCAAGACATATTTTTCTTTCGAAAATATTGATTTTCTCCTCCCGGCGCCCTGGAACCCCTTCCGGGCCGATTCCGGCACCCGGGCCGGCGCTCGAGCCAAACGCCCGGGCCGGCACCCGGGCCAGCGCCCGGGCCGGTTCCGGCGCCGGCCGGCGCCGGAAAATTGAATTCCGAGGCGGTGCCGAAAAAAGGCCACTCCAAGACACATTTTTCTTTCGAAAATATTGATTTTCTGCTCCCGGCGCCCGGGAACCCCTTCCGGGCCGCTTCTGGCACCCGGGCCGGCGCTCGAGCCAAACGCCCGGGCCAGCACCCGGGCCAGCGCCCGGGCCGGTTCCGGCGCCGGCCGGCGCCGGAAAATTGAATTCCGAGGCGGTGCCGAAAAAAGGCCACTCCAAGACATATTTTTCTTTCGAAAATATTGATTTTCTGCTCCCGGCGCCCGGGAACCCCTTCCGGGCCGCTTCCGGCACCCGGGCCGGCGCTCGAGCCGAACGCCTGGGCCAGCACCCGGGCCAGCGCCCGGGCCGGTTCCGGCGCCGGCCGGCGCCGGAAAATTGAATTCCGAGGCGGTGCGGAAAAAAGGCCACTCCAAGACATATTTTTCTTTCGAAAATATTGATTTTCTGCTCCCGGCGCCCTGGAACCCCTTCCGGGCCGATTCCGGCACCCAGGCCGGCGCTCGAACCGAACGCCCGGGCCGGCACCTGGGCTGGCGGCCGAGCCGGATCCAGCGCTGGCGTCGGCTCTGGCCGTCGCCGGAAAAATTGAATTCCGAGGCCGCGCTAACAAAACTCATCCAAACAGATTTTTCGAAAGTGCATCATTTCTGCTCCCGGCGCTCGGAGGCTTCTGCGTCTCAAGGAGAGGTGGAGCAGACATTAAAGGAGGTAAAAGCAAGCGCACGAACGCTATGGACGCGCGATGCGCTGCCACAAGCCAGCTTCCCGCAAGATCGGTCCAGAGTGGGGGGGGACGGAGCTGGGCGGGTGATGGACCACCAGAGCACTGCTCCAGCCTTCCCTCAGCCCTGGGTCTGCTGACCACACAGGAGCACGGCAGACCACGCAGGAGCGCGGCAAACCACAAAGGAGCAAGGCAGACCCCAAATGAGCACGGCAGTCCACACGTTCGCACGGCAGACCGCACAGGAGCACGGCAGACCGCACATGAGCACGGCAGACCAAGAAGGAGCACGGCAGACCACACAGGAGCACGGCAGACCACACAGGAGCACGGCAGACCACACAGGACACGGCAGACCCCACGGGAGCACGGCAGACCACACAGGAGCACGGCAAACCACACAAGAGCACGGCAGACCATACAGGAGCACGCCAGACCACACAGGAGCACGGCAGACCACACGTTCGCACGGCAAACTCCACAGGAGCACGGCAGACCCCAAAGGAGCACGGCAGACCACAGGAGCACGGCAGACCGTCTTCGAGGCCTCTTGGGCCGTCTTGGGGCCCTCTTGGAGCCATCTTAGCCGTCTTGGAGGCCATCTTGGCCGTCTTGGAAGACATCTTGGGCGTCTTGGAGGCCTCTTGCGCCGTGTTAGGGCCCTCTTGGGACCGTCTTGGGGACTTCTTGGGCCGTTTCGGGGCCATCTTGAAGGCCTCTTGGGCGATCTTAAAGCGATCTTGGGGGCCTCTTGGGCCGTCTTGGGCCGTCGGAACGCGGCAGGCCATCATTTAGTCTGTTCTGTTGCGTTTATGGGTTTCTCTGACGTTCTCGCCAATGCGGTCTCTGACGCACGTGGTGGATAAAAAACGGCGCTTCCCGTTCTTGTCCGGTCAGGTATTTGGTAGATGGGGTATTGTATGTGTACTCACATATATGTGGTATGTAGGGTGCACAGTGTGGTTTGCTGTACACACACATGCATGTACAATTGTGTATATATGGATGCCAAATATGCTTCGCATGTGTACGCAACTATATAGTGGAAGTTGCACAACATATATATATATAGAGAGAGAGAGAGAGAGAGAGATAGGGTGGCGATGGCATAGAACGAAGTAGTACACCTAGAGAGGAAGGGCGAAACCATAAATGATAGAGATGTTGACAACTTACCCCCATACAACACATTGGTTTGAGTAAGTTGCGTTTCCCAAATCGAACGGCAAACCTTCGGGATCAAGAAAAACTTGCCAACCAACGAAACCAGCATCCGGGATGGCCTCCTCCCAACATCCATTCTCCCCCCCGTCCTTTCCACCGCCAGGTGTTCGTCCCCAACGACAAGCTGGTGGCTTCGCTGCCGGAGCACGACCCGATGGAGCCGACAGCGTTTTGCCCACAGGGGGCAGAGGAGGAGGGGGAGGAGGGGGAGGAAGCAGAGGAGGAGGAGGAGGAGGATGAGGAGGATGAGGAGGACTTGAAGAGGTAAGACGGAGTAACAGGAGGGAGGAGGGGCTATCAGGAGGGAGCGGAGAAGCGAAGGAAGAGGAGGGAGGAGGAGGAGGGAGGAAGGATGAGAAGGGTAGGGAGGAGGTAGGAGGGAGAGGAGGAGGAGGAGGAGGAGGAGGAGGAGGAGGAGGGAGGAGGAGGAGGGAGGAGACAGAGGAATGATGAAGGGGAGGAAAGGGGCCCGTCCGCGCATAGGAGCACAAGGACATCATGATCGACAAGGCCCGCTCGGCTGTCAAGGCCGCCCTTTATGCTGCCTTTGAGAACTGTCATGATGTGAATCTAGAGGTTCAGTATTCGTTGTCACCGAAAACTGTGTGTGAAGGTTTGTTCGCTACCTCGCGATTTAAGCCTGGTGGCCTTGTGCTGGTGCCTCTCTCCCCCGTGATTGGCGTCGGCGAAAAGGTGCCGACTGGCGCAGTAGAAGTGGACTTGAGGTCTTCCTTCGAAGGGCTCCCCTGCAAGATGTGGATTGTGCCAAAGCTCGACCTCCCAGCTGCGAACAACGGGGGAGCCAAGAGTAAGGGCCCGTTTCTGTGCCCTTTCTTTGCCGCGCAGCCAGCCAAGGACTCATCAATTGCAAACGTTGTTTGGAGTAGCTTTCCAGTGGTCGTCCAGTGCAGTCGCGGGCCTGCTGGGCCGAGAAGGTCCAGCACTTCTATCGAGATCCAGATCCCGACCCTCGCAAATGTGAAGGCAATTGAGAAAGACTGTGAGATTTTGCGCCCCCCTGAGCTCCCCTCGGGCCCTGTGAAGCGCCGCGCCGAGACGGCGAGTTGCAGCGAGGCTGAAGCGCCCGCCCCGAAAGCCTCTAAGGGCCCCGCGGGCCGTGGTGCTGCGAAGGGCAGGGGTCGCGCCCGCGGGAGGGGGCGCCCGTGGACAGCAGTCCCTTCGCCTCCTCAGATAATAAATCCTATCTCTCACGCCCTCAATGATATTCATGTTTGATGTTGGTCGTGGCTGGCCGTGGCGATCTTGCGTATCTCTCTTGGCTGTCATCGCGAAGGCGGTGCAGCCATTGTTTCTAGACCCGTTCGCTTGTCAGATGCGAGTGCGAATCCAACGCAGCGGTGTCCTGTACGGACTCGCGCAAGCAGGGGGGAGGAGGAGGAGGAGGAGGAGGAGGAGGAGGATGGAAGGAGGAGGAAGAGGAGGAGGATGGGAAGAGGAGGAAGAAGTGGAATACGCGTCCGCTGCAGAGAGAGAAAAACGAACGACAGAACAAACCATAAAAATCTGTCTTCAACACCACCGTCCCCCCCAAACGGTTTTACGAGAACCCCAAATCGTATACGGGTTACTTGGGCTGTCTAAGCCGTCCTCAAGTACCGCACCCTTCCAGTTACTTCTGCTGCTGCTGTCCCTCCCGCCCTCCTTATAGCATCAGTTCTCCCCCAACTTATCATGCCCCTCCTCGGTCTCCTCCTCCTCCTCCTCCTCCTCCTCCTCCTCCCCCATCCTCCTCCTCCTCCTCCTCCTCCTCATCCTCCCCATCCTCATCATCCTCCTCCTCCCCCTTCCTTCTCCAGTCTCCAATATGGTACTCTCCGCGTCGTCGTCCTGAGCTGCTCGGGGCGACCAGGGAGGCGAGGCCCGATGGGCCGAGGCCGCTGCTGGGGGAGGGCCAGAAGGCGCTCTTCTGCTGTCTCTGGGGGCGACCTCTCTGACCAAACCACGAGAGGGATTGCCTGCAACTGATCTTAGGAGTCAGCCCACCCCCAACAGCCCCAGCCGGTTGATGCCCTAGTACTGCCCAAATCAGATAGCCCCCCGCACCCCAAGCAAGAGCTAAAGTCAAATTGTGATCATCTTCTGATTCTAGCAACACCTGTATAACACAGCATCAATGGGGCACGCATGGTGTAGCAGTGTACACACACGCACGCACGCATACACTCACGCACGCACGCACGCACACACACGCACACATGCACTCAGCGTTCCTATGCACGCTAAAGGGATAGAGAGAGAGAGAGCGAGCGACAATCCTACGCATAGCATCACAACGCATTCGCCTGCGCAGAACAGTCGCCATCGCCATACCATCTACAACCCAAACGCATTAGCCATCGCCACGCACCATTACCATCGCAGTTCCTTAGCCGTGTTGGCTCAGATCAGTGGTCACTAGCACTCGCGTTGGCGTTGGTTCAATGTCTGTCAAACTCGACCGTGGGTATACCGCGGTCTGCATTGGTGATGCGAACGAGCGCCAGACGCCTTTCAACTCCTGGATGGTGAAGACGGAGACCGTCGACGGAGTCGAAGTTGTCAAGTGCAACAAGCAGGACAAGGAGTTCTGCTCCATGCTCAAGGGTCACTTCGCGATGCATGACTAACTGGTGAAGCTTCGGAACAAGGCTGCGGACCTTCTCATGCACCAGGCCGACGTTGCCAACGACCCCCTGGCCGACGATGGAGATTCAGACGACGGTGGTGTTGCAGAGCATCGGGTTCCCAAGAGGCCGAGAAAGGACTGCGTCGACGACATCCCGAACCTGATCACTCTCGACGTCGTCTACGACGGAGGTGCTCGTTGTTCCATTCGTGCGGTGCCCGAGGCGAACCCGCGTCGCAAGCTGCGGATGGAGCTCACCAAGGAGAACATCAACCTGCTCACCAAGCAGCCAGACGACACTTCGCATGATGAATTCATTCCTGACCTTGACGGCATCGAGCACGTCGTGTGGTTGACCAGCCGCAGCTCCGTCCAGACGACCTACTACAGCGAGACTTTCGGCAGGTGGTGCACGAAATCGATGAAGGTGCGCGCTGGGCCAGATATGCAGGAGCGTGTGACCCGCGCCGCCAATTCCCGAGCTTTTTTTTCGCTCGGAGCACCACCACGAACCCGACCAGTAGGGACACTGGCTGGGGCTATGGCAGACGATAGGCGTCAAGCCACTACGCGCAGTCGGTGTCGTGCGACGGTACATACTAAACTCGTACCATTTCATCGCACGGAACCGTTCAGTATGCGTCCTGGTGTGGGTGCAGGCATCCTACACACAGCTAGTTGATGATAAGGTCGAGGGGGCGACCTCGTGAAAAAAACATCATCTTAGTCAACGCCACCATCACCAATCATGTCCCAAGCAGGTACAAGTTTGACGTCATAGCGCCAACCCATCAGCGAAGCATGAGATGTTCGAACTAGCCAGCGGCTAGTTCGAGCAATTGCTCGAACTAGCCAGCGTCATGTTCGAGCAATTGCTCGAACTAGCCAGCGTCATGTTCGAACTCGCCGCTCCATCATGATCAGATGGAGTGAACACACGGAGGTTGGTTCGAACTAGCCAGCGTCATGTTCGAGCAATTGCTCGAACATGGCGCTGGATAGTTCGAGCAATTGCTCGAACTAGCCGCTGGATAGTTCGAACATCTTGTGCTTCTAATGGTATGTCCCGTCTGACTGTGACGGCCGACTCCATAAGTGAAGATCTGGCTCGCCCTTCAGCATCATCGTCATCCTCCTCGTCCTCGTCATCGGTATCCTCATCATCCTCCTGGTCACCATCCTCCTTCTATCCCTCCTGTTCACTCGCCGCCCTCCTGAACTCATCACCCTCCTATATGAGCACGAAACACAGCCCACATCCTGCCATAAATCTTCGTTCTCAGGCCGCCCCCGCTCCCAAACCAAATCAGGATAAATCAGGTCGGGCCTCCGCCTTAGCCATTTTGGCCCAAATCCCCGTCTGAACGTCGCCTTGCTTTGTATACACTGTGAGGGCTTGCACTGTACGTCAGGCACGATGGCTGCGCCCCAACGTCCTGCTGATGCGCTTATCAACATGTTGAGGCAGAGAGTCGGTTTCATTAATTTTCAGCTCGTTGCGGGTGTTCAGCTCGCTGGGATGATGGACGGGCAAGCGACTGCAGTGATCTCGGACATCCAAAACACGGTTGGCCTCGACATACCCGCCGCGACCTTAGTGACCCAAGAGGTCACGGGTGGACCGTGGACGCCAACCCAGAAGAGTCGGATCGCTCTTGCCCTCTCGAATCAAGTGGCTCATGGAGCACCGACGGCAGGACGGAATCGAGCAGTGCAGAATGTCCCTGCACTCGAACACTTCTTCACCATCGACGATTGGCAGACGATCCAGAATCCAGACTTCTCTTGGGACCCGAAGTTGAAGATCGTCGGGGAACGGATGTGGAAACTCGGTATCACATGCCCTTCGGAATCATGCCTCAAGCGAAGCATTGCGATAGTGTGTTACAAGGGGGGTAAAGGCCCAGTGCATCCTACCGAGATGGTGGCGATGGCCCAGACCCTGAAGCGGATCATCAAGGGTATCGACAATGCGAGCACGGGCTGGCCGTTCCACCACATTCCGACCTACCCTATGGATCCGACTGCGCTCCCCCCTGGAGTCCACGAGTTCGCCTTCCAGTCGACGGCTGGCCCGATCGCCCCGCTTGGTCAGGCACGTGCCCATCAGGAAGACCCACAAGGAGCTGAGGCCTGACCAGAACTCTGCGATCGTCCCCTTCGGCAACCCCTCTCCACCGAGGCCCCCCCAATCGCTGCAGAGCATGTTCGTTGACCCGAACCAAGCCATGGCTATGCTGGGTGGAATCATGAGTGCTGCCATGGGCCGTGGGTTCCCAGGAGGCGGCCTGGGGCCTCCAGGAGGCGACCAGGGCCAATCGCAGGCGGGCTTGATTCAGTTCTGCGAGCCCGCGTCGAGGAGGCTGGCCAGCAAACGCTCGTTGTCGGCTACCACGCTGCCGCTCATGGGTCATGGTGGTGCTGACGACATCGCCAAGCTGTCCGACGTGGACTCCGAGGCGGCCTCTGGAGCGGCTCCAAGCGCGGTTGCTGGTGGCATCCTCGCCCCTGCTGATGTCGCAGCCCCAACCGCGGCAGCGACAGCCGCCCCAGCCCTCGCGTCCAAGACGGACCTCGACGAGGCAGAGGCCCTCGAGCACCAGTTCATCGACGCTGCCACTTCGAAGGGCAAGGCCAAGGGCAAGGCCAAGGGCAAGGCCAAGGGCAAGGCCAAGGGCAAGGCCACGCCCAAGGCCAAGCCCAAGTCCCTTGCCTCGCCCAAGGACTCCACGCCGAAGGCCAAGGTCAAGGTCGATGCCACGCGCGCCCCAGGCAGTGGACCCCCCCGCCCCCGACGCCGATCACTCCCCCTCTAGCCCCTAGGAGAAGGATTGGAACGGGGAGGAATGAAGGATGGACGACGGAATCAAGGATGAGGGCCCCCTTTCCCCTTCTTCTCAACCCCCCTACTGCTCCTTCTCTGGGTGTGAGGGGGGCGAACGGCGTCGGGGGCAGGGGGTCCACACCCGCAGGCAAGCTCAAGACCTTCGATTACAAGCAGTGGCTCAACCCCAAGGACATCTTGGGGCGCTCGCGCAATGCTTTCACGTGCCGCGCGTACAAGGGCGCCCAGGCAGCTGCGAGGAGTATGGGTTGGAGCGATGAGGAAGCTATCACGGTGGCCCGCATCGCACTGGGCAAGGCGGGCGAGGTATACACAAAGCATGGGCACAAGAAGTGATGAGGGGCACGCCCCAGTATGAGAATTCGTTGCTGGCATTTGTGTCCGATGATGGTCTCCAGGTCTCCAGGGAGCTCGAGGCCTTACCTGCGTGCACGTTGGTTCAGCTGTGGGTAGACACAGTGCGTCGTACACTCGAGCGTTGCAAATCTAGACCATGGGCGTCGTGCGCTTTGAAGCGCGCCGCGCTCGAGGACAGGCATAGACCTGCGTCTGTCAGTACCTGGCTCACTCCTCGTATAAGCTGGCGGGCGCAAGAGACAACACTGATCCTTGCTAGTGGGCGCAAGGGACAACACTGAACCTTGCTAACTCTGTTGGGCCACAGTAGTGCAGCAGTTACAAGTAGCGTAGGACAAAAAACGAATCATCGCCATCACCATCCCCATCATCATACCATCATCACAAGCACCACCATCCTTATACCCTCAGTCTCGCGTATTTCCGATTACACACACGCATATTCTTTCACACGCAGACTCACTTACGCTCAGACCACTCATACACAGACCCGCCCACAGTCAGAACTACTCACAGCTCGCACGGACTCGCTCATAGTCGGACCACTCACACTCACATTTACTCCGCCTCAGACTCGCTTGCACACATATTCACTCGCACGCAGACCGACTCACACTCAGATTCGCGCATGCCCGACTCACTCGGCCAGACTCAGACTCTCACACGCAGACTCACTCACACTCAGACTCAAACATGCTCATACTCAGACGGCCCATGGTCACCGTGACGCAATCCCGAGTGCAAAGGACATGCTATAGATGTTGCTGGCTCCGTTGAACCCGTCGCCGCGGGGAACAACCAGACTGACATTCTAACGCTGTCGGCCTCCTCCCATCCAGGCTCCTTCCCCCCTTCTTCCCGCAGCCGTTTTGGCTGAAGGCTTTGAGCTTCGCCACTCGTTGTGATATGACTTCCATGCATTTTACTTCCTTACAGATTTCAAGACACACCAATGTCTAAGCGACAGAAACTTGCCGACTGGGGGAAAGATGGTTACGTTTCTGCTTCAGCAACGTCAAAGCTTTTAAACACCGTCGAGGCTGAGGGCTTACCAGACGCCTTCTCTCCGAGCTCCATCGCGAGGGACAGGATTCGCACGGCGTCGCAAATGACAGATTTTGGGCCACTGGTACAAGCTATTGGATCTGCGGGTTCAACATTGGATCTGTGGGTTCAACACCCATTTGCATTTCTGCAGGTGGTTGCACGGGAATCCATTCCATTCAATCGCTTCCTGAGAGAAGCCTTGGATAAGAGCTCGAACCAGCTATCTATTTGCATATACAACGACGAAATAACTCCTGGTAATCCTATAAAAGAGGCAAACAAAAGAAAGCTGCAAGCCATTTACAACGCACCCACACTGGCGATGTAGGACCATGGGGTTCCCTCCTCATTTCCCGTATCACCCCCTCCCTCTTCGTCAATGGCCTCCTCCTCCTCCTGAGCTCTTGATCCAGAGCACGTCCTCCCCGTCATTCCTTCTTTCCCCCTCTCCCTCCACAGGGTGCCCCTTCGCCAATGTGGGTGCGTTGCCCTCTACTGGAGCGTCAGAGAATTCAACTTCCCAGCCTTGTGTTGCGAAACTTTGTGGTTCACGGCTTGTACCTTGCGCGGCACTCGAGAGAAGGAGTTCCCAGGGAATCTTTCGGAAGTGATGCGGCACGTCTTGAAGTTATTTTTTGGAAGGCCTTCCACGGCAGACCTTCGAGATGGCATCATGTTGAAACTGGAGGGCGAGTCGGCAGCTCGCCTTGTACGTGGGGGCCTTTCGATTATGTTAGCCGATGAGAGAGCGCACAAGTTTAGCCTTGAGTGCAAAGGATCGGGAGGCCACACAGTATGCATGCTTTGCAAGAACATGATCAATACTAGCTCAACTAGGTGTCCTACTGGCGTTGGTGGATATATGGTGCCTATGACAGAGACGGATGTGACAAAGTTTGAGCTGCAGACTGCAAGCTCGATACGAGGTATCCAAGCGCTTCTTCGGCAAAGGTCGTTGGTCTCACCAGGTGCACTGAAGGATCTCCTAAGCAATATTGGTTTCAACTACGTCGAAACTGGCATGCTCCAGGATCCGTTCTTGAATATTGATGTGCCTGCAGTTGTAGCATGGGATTTCATGCACCTTTATCTTTGCGACGGAGTCTTCACAGTTGAATTTAAAGCATTGATGGCGTATTTGGCACCACACAAATTAGGAGGAAAAGCGCTGGACGAATACTTGCAGCACTGGCAAAGCCCCCTGGCGTATGGAAGTGCCAAAGAGGTCTGTCGCAAGCACAAAGACAACGGTGTTGGTGGCTGCGCGAGCGAACAGCTCACCGTGGCGCCCATACTTGAAAAGTACCTGCTGGACGTCGTCTCTAAACATCCGAATGTTTGCAGATTGGTTGTGGAGCGTGGTGTAGCTTTATGTCGCGCGGTCGCATTGGTCTCAATGGCTAACTCGGGCCTGGTTACGGGCACAGAGTTGGGCGACGCCGTGATTGGGCACCTCGAGGCCCATAAAACAGCTTGGGGCGACTCCATCTGGAGACCTAATCACCACTGGGCACTTCATTTGCCCGCCCAGTTCATCAGGCACCAGTGCCTGATGGGCACCTTCCTACACGAAAGGAAACATAGATTCGTCAAGAGATATGCCGACGCAAGGCACAATACCAAGAACTTCGACAAAGGCCTTATGGAGGAGGTCACATGCCAAGCGCTATATGACATTCGGTCTGAATTTCTGCGGTCAGAGTTGATGCGCCCTCGTCAGGCAAGCACAAAAATGAGAGACGTCATATGGGATATGTTTCCACGCTTTTGGGGACAGGAGGTGGTGACATCCAAGTGTTGCAGCATACGGGCCAGAGCAGTGCAGGTGGGAGACTTAGTATCCTTTGATGATGGGCACGCCATCTGCTTCGGCAAACTATTTTTTTCGCAAAGTGTTGCGACTCTGTTTTCGCATGCATATCTGTATGGCCAGTGGAGCGTCTATTAGACGACAGGGTTGCCCTATGCAGGCACGAGGTTGCACCCAAGCTCGTGCACATCTCTACGGTAATCGAGTCAATGATTTTTTGGCCGTGCGATGTTGGCAAGGTGTCTCAGGTCCTTCTGTCTCCGAAATTTTTCCACAAGGTAAATGATAGTTTCTGTTTGCAGCGGGGGTGAACCCGCACGCGCCTCCAGCGTCCGAGCCTCCTCCTCCTCGTCACCATCGTCATCATCACCGTCACCAAGAGAAACACCACCATCATCATCATCACAATTTCCCAACATCCCCCATCTCCACGAACTGCATGTTTCGCACTGTATCGTGCGCGCAATGTGCGCGTGAGGCATTGCCGGACTGAAGGTATGCATGTGGGTTTGCTGCTCAGCCCGTGCGATCGCCCAAAAAAGGAAAACAACGATTCAATGAATGCCCGAGGCCGCCGCCCACGGAACTCTCTACAGCACTCCTCCCTCATTCCTCCTCTGCGCTGCGCCGCAGGCCCGAGGCCCTGTGTCCCCAATTTCTGTCGTGAAGGTGGCGGATTCCCCCCTTTTCCTACTCCGTCCTCCGTCCTCCCTCCTCCCCCCCAAACTCCTCCTCCTCCCTCCTCCTCCTTCCTTCTTCCTCCTTCCTCCTCCTCCTCCTCCTCCTCCTCCTCTTCTTCTTCCTAGCCCCTCCTCCTCCTCCTCTTTTTCGCTTCTCGCGCCCACTTTTTTCTTCGGGGCGATGCCTTCGGCAGCGCAGAACTGAGCACAACAGAGCCTGGCTAACCAGGTTAGCGAACCCACGCTAAGTAGGTTAGCCCTGTAGGGCTAAGTAGGTTAGCCAGGTTAGGGTAACCTACTTGCGAACTGCTTAAGTTCAAGCCGCTATCCTAGGATAACAACCAGGTTAGCTAACCCACCTAAGCCCCAGGTGAAGTGGTTATAACCACAGGATCCTGCATAGCAAGCCCCCCGACGATTCAAGGGGAGGCTTGCCGGGAGCTCTCCCGGACCCGCTGCCGGGTCGCCGGAGTTTCTGCGGCGACCGTGGAGCGCCGCGGGGGGGCTCCTGGCGGGCACCACCACCGTCCGGCTTCTAATCTTAAACCCTTTAGCTCTAAGCGAGCTCTCCGGGAAAAACCCGGAGAGCAGAGAGACCCTTTGGAAACGGGAAATCTTTCCTGGAGAGCTCTGGGAAGCTTCCAAGCTCCCCTGCAGCGCTGCCGAAGCGCTGCCAGAAACGTATCCACGCGTGCCTGCACGCGTACAGGCTCTCGTGGAAGCTCGCGGGAAGCTCCCCCGGACTTGTTGCCGGTTCAGGCGAGTCGCTGCGAGGCCTGTGGGGCGACGGAAAGGAGCTCCTGGAGGGCACCACCACCGTCCGGCTTCTAATCTTAAATCTTTTAGCTCTCAACGAGCTCCCCGGGAAAAAGTCACCAAAAGTTCCGTTGAGATTTTTCTTTTGCCAACTAGCTCTCCAGCGCCCCGGAATTTCTCTTAAGCTTCCAGCAAGAACTTGCTAAGGGAAGCTCTACGAGTTACTAGCTCCACCCTGCGCCGGAATTCCTCTTAGCTCTTTGCTGAAGAGCTCTACGAGGTACTTGGTAGCATCCAAAACCCGGAGAGCAAAGAGAACACGCACCGGAAACTTGGTTGCGTCCAAAACCCGGAGAGAAAGGAGGACACACACCCGAAAGCCTTCCTGGCGAGCCCTCCGAGAGAGATTCCCCTGAAGCGCTTCCAGGGCTCTGGGGGGCTCCCCTGGAGCGCTTCTGAAGCGCTGCCAGGAACGCTTCCACTCGTGCCTGCACGCGTGCAGGCACGCGTGGAAGCTTGCCGGAAGCTCTCCCGGGCACGCTGCCGGGTCAGGCGAGCTGCTGCGGGGATCGTGGAGCGGCGGAGATGGGTTGCTGGCGGGCACCACCACCGTCTGGCTTCTAATCTAAAGCCCTCTAGCTCTCAGAGAGCTCCCCGGGAACATGGTAGCGTCCAAAACCCAAAGAGCAAAGAGGGCACACACGTGAAAGCCTTCGTGGCAAGCCCACAGAAGCTTTCCGAAGCCTTTTCTGGGGCTCTGGGCGCACCCCTGCAGCGCTTCTGAAGAGCTGCCAGGAACGCTTCCAAGCGTGCCTGCACGCGTGCAGGCACGCGTAGACGCTTGCCGGAAGCTCTCCCGGGCGCGCTGCTGGGCCAGGCGAGTCGCTGCGGGGATCGTGGAGCGGCGGAGATGGGCTGCTGGCGGGCACCACCACCGTCCGGCTTCTAATCTAAAACTTTCTAGCTCTCAGAGAGCTCTCCGGGAACTTGGTAGCGTCTAAAACCCAAAGAGCAAAGAGGGCACACACCGGAAAGCCTTGCTGGCAAGCCCGCAGAAGCTCCCGGGAAGCTCTTCTGGGGCTCTTGGGGCCCCACTGCAGCGCTTCTGAAGCGCTGCCAGGAACGCTTCCACGCGTGACTGCACGCGTGCAGGCACGCGTAGACGCTTGCCGGAAGCTCTCCCGGACACGCTGCCAGGCCGGGCGAGTCGCTGCGAGGATCGTGGACCGGCGAAGATGGGCTGCTGGCGGGCACCACCACCGTCCGGCTTCTAATCTAAAGCCCTCTAGCTCTCAGAGAGCTCTCCGGGAATTTTCAACCGACCAAAAGTCACAAAAAGGTCCGTCGAGATTTTTCTTGCCAACTAGCTCTCCGGCGCCCCGGAATTACTTTTAAGCTTCCAGCATTATTTTGCTAAGGGAAGCTCTACGAGTTACTGACCGGAAAGCTGTCCTGGCGGGTCCTCCGACGCTCCCGCGAAGAGCTTCTGGGGCTCTGGGGGGCTCCCCTGCAGCGTTTCCGAAGCTCTGCCAGGAACGCTTCCACGTGCGCCTGCGCGCGTGCAGGCACACGTGGACGCGTGTCGGAAGCGCCCCCGAACCCGCTGCCGGCTCGGGCGAGTTGCTGCGAGGATCGTGGAGCGGCGGAGATGGGCTGCTGGCGGGCACCACCACCGGCCGGCTTCTAATCTAAAACCTTCTAGCTCTCAGCGAGCTCTCCGGGAAAAACCCGGAGAGCAAGGGACACACACCCGAACGCCTTCCTGGCGAGCCCTCGGAAGCTCCCCTGAAGCGCTTCCACGGCTCTGGGGGGCCCCCCTGGGGCGCTTCAGAAGCGCTGCCGGGAACGCTTCCACGTGTGCCTGCACGCGCGCAGGCGCGCGTAAACGCTTGCCAGAAGCTCTCCTGGACACGCTGCCGGGTCAGGCGAGGCGCTGCGGGGATCGTGGAGCGGCGGAGATGGGCTGCTGGCGGGCACCACCACCGTCCGGCTTCTAATCTAAAACCCTCTGGCTCTCAGAGAGCTCTCCCGCGTCCGCGCGAAGCCAAAGCCAGAGCACTTGGTAGCTTCCAAAACTCGGATAGCAATAGCACTTGGCAGCGTCCAAAACCCGGAGAGCAAAGAGGACACACACTGGAAAGCCTTCCTGGCGAGCCCACGGAAGCTCTCGTGAAGCTCTTCCGGGGCTCTGGGGGCTTCCCTGCAGCGCTCTGAAGCGCTGCCAGGAACGCTTCCACGCGTGCCTGCACGCGTGCAGGCACGCGTGGAAGCTTGCCGGAAGCTCTCCCGGACCAGTTGCCGGCTCAGGCGAGCCGCTGCGGGGATCGTGGACCGGCGAAGATGGGCTGCTGGCGGGCACCACCACCGCCCGGCTTCTAATCTAAAGCCCTCTAGCTCTCAGAGAGCTCTCCGGGAACTTGACAGCGTCCGAAACCCGGAGAGCAAAGGGAATCTCGGGAACGGGAAATCTTCCCTGGAGAGCTCTGGAAAGCTCCCCTGCAGCGCTGCCGAAGCGCTGGCAGAAACGCTTCCATGCGTGCCTGCACGCGTGCAGGCACGCGTGGAAGCTTGCCGAAAGCTCTCCCGGACCAGTTGCCGGGTCACCAGAGCCGCTGCGTGGAACGTGGACCGCCGTGGAGGAGCTCCTGGCGGGCACCACCACCGTCCGGCTTCTACTCTTAAACCCTTTAGCTTTCAGCGAGCTCTCCGGGAACCAGAAAGCTTTCTGGGAGAGCCGTGCAACGCTCTCGCAAAGCTTTTCTGGCCCTCTGGAAAGCTTCCCTGCGGCGCTGCGGAAGCACTGCCAGAAACGCTTCCATGCGTGCCTGCACGCGTGCAGGCTTGCGTGGAAGCTTGCCGGAAGCTCCCCCGGACCAGCTGCCGGCTCGAACGAACCGCTGCGGGGATTCTGGACCGGCGAAGATGGGCTGCTGGCGGGCACCACCAACGACCGCGTCCGCGCGAAGCCGAAGCCAGAGCACTTGGTAGCTTCCAAAACGCGGATAGCAATAGCAAAGGGAACACACGCCAAAAGCTCTCCTGGCGAGCCGTCCGACGCTCCTTGAAGCGCTTCTGGGCCTCTTGGGGGCGCCCAAGCAGGGTGTCTGAAACGCTACCAGGAGCGCTTTCACGCGTACCTGCACGCGTGCAGGCACGCGTTCACGCTTGCCGGAAGCTCTCCCGGACCCGCTGCGACGTTTTACGGGTCGCTTCTAATCTAAAACCCTCTAGCTCTCAGAGAGCTCTCCGGGAATGAGCCTGAGTCCCCAGGCCGAAGTCCGAGCCCGGGCCGAGCTGGAGCCCGCAGCCCGAACGAGCTGTGTCCGAGCCCAGACGAGCCTGAGCCCAAGACCGGGCCCGTCCCCGACACCGAAGCCGAGGCCAACTTCGAGCCCAAGCCGAGCCGAAGCACGAGCCCGAGCCGAGCCCGAGTCCCATCCGAGCCTGCTTATCTCCGCGCCTGCACGCGCCCTAAAGCGAGAGGCCGAGCCTTAACAGCCCAAGTACAGGCCCCAGTCCGAGCTCTGCCCGAGTCCGGACGAGCGCGATCCCAACCAAGCCCGAGATCGGCACTGAGCCCAAGGCTTCTCGATGAATTTTTAGAAAACCATGAAAATGACATTTTTCGCATCAACATGAAGTCGGTTCCGGGAAGTAAACTAATACTACAACTGGGTCCAGGGGGCTGAGCTGCTCAGGGGACGCAGTTCATATGCCAATGCTCGGCGTAAGAATTTGCTTTCTCAAAATGAATGGTCAAATAGCTTCAAATCTGCGCAAAACCGACCCAAAGTCACCACTTTGTCTTTTCTGGTCGGGTCGACCAACTAGCTCCACCCCGCGCCGGAATTCCTCTAGCTCATCGATGCCGAAGAGCTCTACGAGGTAAAGTCGTCGAAACGTTAGTCGAAATTTTTCTTGCCAACTAGCTCTCCAGCGCCCCGGAATTACTTGGCAGCGTCCAAAAACCGGAGAGCAAAGAGAATCTTGGGGACGGGAAATCTTTCCAGGAGAGCTGCGGGGGGCCCCCCTGGAGCGCTGCGGAAGCGCTGGCAGAAACGCTTCCATGCGTGCTGGCACGCATGCAGGCATGCGTAGAAGCTTGCCGGAAGCTCTCCCGGACGCGCTGCCGGGCCGCCGGAGTTTCTGCGAGGCCCGTGGGCCGCCGTGGAGGAGCTCCTGGCAGGCACCACCACCGTCCGGCTTCTACCCTTGAACCCTTTAGCTCTCAGCGAGCTCTCCGGGAACTCTTAAGCTTCCAGCAGCAACTTGCTAAGGGAAGCTCTGCGAGTTACTAGCCCGCCCCCGCGCCGGAATTCCTCGAGCTCATCGACGCCGAAGAGCTCTACGAGGTAACTCGTAGAGCTTCCCTTAGGAAGATGTTCCCGGAGAGCTCTCTGAGAGCTAGAGGGTTTAAGATAAGAAGCCGGACGGTGGTAGGGCCCGCCAGCAGCCCATCTCCGCCGCTCCACGATCCCCGCAGCAACTCGCCCGAGCCGGCAGCGGGTCCGCAGCAATGCAGGATCGCTTCAGAAGGGTTTGACACAGCTCTGCAGGCGCCCCAGGAGGGTTCGACAGAGCATTGCCGGAAGGCACGCGTCCACGTGCGCCGGCATGCGTGCAGGCACGCATGGGGGCGCGCCTGGCAGTGCCTTCGAAGCACTTCAAAGTTCCCAGAGAGTTCGCTGAGAGCTAAAGGGTTTAAGATTAGAAGCGGGACGGTGGTGGTGCCCGCCAGGAGCTCCTTTCCGTCGCTCTCCGTCGCTCCAGAATCCCCGCAGCGCCTCGCCCGAGCCGGCAGCTGGTTCGGGAGCGCTGTCCACGTGTGCCTGCACGCGTGCAGGCACGCGTGGAGGCGTTCCTGGCTGCGCTTTGAGAGCGCTGCAGGGGGGCTCCCAAGCGCTCTCGAAGAGATTACCTCGTAGAGCTCTTCGGCAACAATGAGCTAGAGGAATTCCGGGGCGGGATGGAGCTAGTTCGCCTGCCCGGCCAGAATGGGCAAAGTTCCCGGAGAGCTCGCTGAGAGCTAAAGGGTTTAAGATTAGAAGCCGGACGGTGGTGGTGCCCGCCAGGAGCTCCTCCACGGCGGTCCACAGGCCTCGCAGCGCCTCCGGCGGCCCGGCAACGTGTCCGGGAGAGCGACCCCGCCCCCACAGTACGGCGCTAGCGAAAGCGCGGCCTGCTTTAAGGCCGCGGGACGTGCCAGCCGCGAAGCGGTTGAAGCGAGCCCTCAGGAGAAGATGACGATGATGGCGGCAGCGGTGCAGCCCCCCCCCATTTTGCTGCTGCGCTGGCCGCACGCTCCTCCCGCCGGCGATGACACGCCAGGCGGGTCCCTCCTTCCGCCACGCGAAGCGGGCCTCGCCGCCGGTGCCGTAGGACACCGAGGCAAAGCCCAGGGTGGGCGGGCAAAAGAGGGCCCCTTTGGGCCCTGGGAGGGCTTTGAGCCCCGAAGGCTTGAGCGGGAGAGAGGGAAAGGGAAGGGCAAGCAGAGGCAGGGGCAGGGAGAGAAGAAACCCAAGCCGACTGGGGAGGGCGGGGTCCAACCGTTTAGGACAAACAACTAAGACCCCGCCCCCGCAGTACGGCGCTAGCGAAAGCGCGGCCTGCTTTAAGGCCGCGGGACGTGCCAGCCGCGAAGCGGTTGAAGCGAGCCCTCAGGAGAAGATGACGATGATGGCGGCAGCGGTGCAGCCCCCCCCCATTTTGCTGCTGCGCTGGCCGCGCGCTCCTCCCGCCGGCGATGACACGCCAGGCGGGTCCTTCCTTCCGCCACGCGAAGCGGGCCTCGCAGCCTTTGTTTTATAATGCTGGTGCTGCTGCCAGTGCCCCCGCACACTGGCCGCCTGGCGGGTTCTACGCGCCGGCGTGCTGTGTGGGCGCCCTGATGGGCGTCGCCAAAACTGGGTGCCAGGCGTTGTGTTGCCGGCACCGTCTAGGCACTGAGTCACGCATCGCCTGGCGTGTGCGCCGGCGTGCTTGTGGGGCCCGACTGGCCCTCTGTCTGCCGACTGCCGCCAGGCAACTGATGCCGGCGTGCGCGGCTGTCCTCCGTGAGGCTAGGCCTTGGGCTCGCGCCGGTACCTTGATTGCCGGCGGAGCCCGACCTCGGGCTGAGGCCCGAGGGTGTCGTCGCTGGCGCTCGGCACGGGCCGGTACTTGGCATCCCCGTCCGCGCCGCGGCCTCCAGATCTCCCGGCTCCCCGCCTCCACAGGTGCCCAAAGTGCACGGGGCGGGCAGGGTCCGGCCCCTGACAGAGGGGGTTCCCCGGGCCGGCGCTGGGGTGCGGGCCCGTGCCTGGTCATGAATCCAAGCGCTGCGGCCACCTGGGCCGTCAGATTGCCAGCTACTGTAGCACAGCTGGCGTCAGTATGCCCGGCACGACCAGGCTTGGTATGGAGAGCCGGCGTGCCAGGCGGGTTCCAGCGTGGTCCTCGTCCAGGGCTGCAAGGGGACCCACAATATCCCAGGCACTAGTGGGGCCCTGACGGACGAGCCTGTACGCATGCTTCTGCCGTGAGGTATTAGCCAGTGCTGAAGGCACGGGCGGGTGTACTCTGCGAGCGCGTGGCTACTCGCCGGCGGGGCAGGTGGCTGGTGGCTGCACCCAAGCACGCACGGCGTGAAGCCGGCGGCTTGGGTTGGGCGCACGCCAGGTGCGTAAGCACCGGCGGCGCCCGCTGCGGCCCCTCATGGGCTCTCACGCCTGGCGCTCTCGGCGCCGGCGGCAGCTCTGCTGGGGGCGCTGTCCTTCGCCGGGTTGGTCAACGAGGAGGTGTCCCTGGCCATCTTGCCGGAGATGCCCTTCATCGGCTCGTGCGACTCCCACAGGTAGCCGTGGAACGCGTCCGACTGCCAGCGCCCGAATCGGCGCACTCGGGAGAGGTCCTCGGTCACGTGGTACATTGCAGTCGCCCCGCCGATCCTCAGGGAACGGCTGCCGATCTCCTCCCTGGAGAGGCCGGCGGCCAGCCCCGCGACCGTCAGGAAGTGCTGCACCTCTGCCCTGCGGATCGGTGTACCTGACGCCCAGCGGAAAAGGGGCAGCCGTTCCTCGGTGTCCTTTATCCGCTGAGGATGGTGAGCCTGGAGCCGCTCCATCGCCGCGATCGGGCAGAGCGACGTGCCGGCGCGGTAGTGGTTCCTCACCGTCCCGACATTGAGCTGGTCCGTCTTGCTGCCCTTGATGTAGATCACCATCTCGTCGGCGTCCTGGAAGCTGGCCACACGCTTCCCCTCCTTCTTGGGCTCCACGTCCTCCCCGTGCAGCACGCGCTCGAAGGACCACGAGCGCCCGTCCTGGAGGAGGTACTCTGAGGCCCTCAGGAGGAAGAAAAACGCTGTCACGATGGCCGCCCAGATGACCACTGCATCCTCCTCGGGGAGCTTGGCCTCCTGCTGGAGAAAGCCGCGGAGCCATTCGAGCATGGCTGGCGTGACGGGCTTCTTCCGCTTGGTCTCGGGCCCCTGCCAGCGTTTCAGCCCTGCCAGCGTGCTCCAGAGGCGGCCTCTGTGGAGCAGGGGGTCCGAGTAGCCGGCCACCAGGTGGGCGTAGCGCACCGCGAAGAGCTTCTGCTTGATGGTCCCTTCGGTCCTCCCGACGACCCGCGCGAGGAGGATGGCGAAGTTGATGAGCGCCTCCTCGTCGGCCAGGCGCTCCTCGCGATCACGTCCTGGGAGCCAAGGGCTGAGCCCTTGCGCCTGGCGCACGGCCACCCAGAGCCGCCATCCTCACTCGTAACCTGCCCTTGTGCCTTCGCTGAGTTTCTGCAGCATGGCCTCCATCTTCTGCTGCGCGAACCAGCCGGCGTAGTTGGCTCCGCCAGGCTCAGCGCGGCCGGCGGGGGCGAGCTCCTTCCCGGGGTAGTTGGTCTTCCGAGCTACGCCCAGCGCTTGCGGCCTCACCAGGTTGGTTGCTGGCATCTCTTTGGCACGCCGAGGACTCTTTTTGCGAGGGCTCTTCGAGCGTGTTACACTTTTGTCTAGCTTGACTTTCTCGGCGGCTGGGGCCTCGCGGGGTCCGATGAGCGTGTCCTCGTCGATCATCTTGAAGCGGACTGCCTGGGCGCGCCGGCGGTTCTTGTGCATCTCGTCGGTGAGCGCTCCTCCGGCCCTTGCCTCGTCCTCTGCTGCCAGCGCCAGGGCGGGCTGATCCGGTGCCTGGGCCCAGGCGCGGAACCAGCGCTTGGTGGCCTCCCACGCAGCCTGCTCCTCTGGATCATGGCACACCCCGGCCCGCTGCGTGCTGGTGTTGTCGAGCGCCTCTGTCACCGCGGTCAGCACTGCCTCCGCGGTCCTCGGCGGGAGCGCCCTGGCTGCGCCTTTCAGGAGTTCGTCCTCGGTGGAGCCCTGGGCTCGCAGGTGGGTCCACTCGTCGTTGGTCCCTCCCTGCACTCGCCAAACCTCTTGGGGCGTCAGGGCGCGGACCGTGCCTCCGCCCCCTCCGGTGACACGGAGGAGCGTCGCCCCGGGTCCTTGGAGCTCCGCCCCAGGCCAGCGGATGGTGCCCACCTGCCCCTCCTCGCTGTAGATCAGGTGCTTCGCTCCATCCTTCTTGAGGTGCCCGACCGGCTTGAGGAGGAGGGGGTCGCTGGTGGATTGGATGCGGGGGTCCCATGACACTTCGCCTTGTTGGTCGAGCCACAGGTGGTCTTTTCCCTTGTCCAGGAGAGGTTTGACGCTGGCAGCTCGGGAGCAGGCCGGCGGCATGTTAATGCACGCCAGGCCCACTCCCGCTTTCCGACGTCCGCCCACGAGCACCTGCCTGGTCCGCGTTGTGGCGTCCCCGTGGTGCGTGCAGACCACCTCGAACTTCGAGACCAGTAGCCCAGCTGCTTGAGTGCCTTCTCGAACCTGGCTGTGTCTACCCCGGTCGGGGCGTCCACGACCACCACTTCAGGGCTCTCCTGAGTTGCTGCAACGAGGAAAGCCTCCACCTCTCGGCCCTTGGGGTCTAGGGACAGCGACGCCATGAGCCATCCCGCCTTCTGGTTCTCCTCGGGCTCCGATCCCCCGAGGCGCTTGAAGGCCTTCGTGTACCGGTTGATGAGACTCCCCACTTCTCGACCCAGCTTCCCGCGGAGCGGGGGAACTCTCGGCAGCCCATGTCCTCGCTGAAGCGCTCGGTGTCGAAGGGCAGCCTCGGCCACGGGGCCCGTTTCCCCAGGGAGTCTGAGAAGGCGCTCCTTGGCGTCTTCCAGTATCTGGCCCCAGGCTGCGGAAGGCTCTAGGCGCTTCCACCCTGAGGTGGCCAGCGTGTCGTGAACCTTCTTGACCTCTTCGCGGGTAAGCCAGTCGGCCACCTCATTGTGGTAGGTCCTCACGAAGAACGAGACGATGCGGCACCCGTGCATGGCTTCGATCCTTTCCACCAGACGAATCAGGTGGCGGGCCAGGGCGTTCTTGGGGCTTCTCTTGGCGAGCCAGGCCTTTACATTCTGATTGTCCGTGACGTAAAACACCAACTCGCCTTCCCACTTCGAGCCCTGCTTCGTGGCCAACGCGACCACCGCCAGCAGCTCGACCACCGCTATGATCCAGCCCTCCTCGCCGCTCTCGCCTCCGACCGCGTGACTCAGGGCCTCGAGCAGTGGTCCGGCGTCCGCGGCCATGTACTCCGGCGTCGGCGCGGCATCCCCTGCAGTTGCGCTCCCCCAGTCGATGGCACCGATCGAGGAGGTGGTAGCATCTCCGCCCGTCCACCGCGTGGTACGTGCTGTTCCCGGCAAGGCGAGGCGTTCGCGCACCGACAGGGCCTGCGTGAAGCTGGCCTGGAAGGTCGTGCTCCAGGCCTCAGGGACGTCGAAGAGCATCCTCAGAAACCCCACCGACGCGTCCCACTCCTCCCAGGCGAGCTCGACTTCCTCAGGCGTACCCTTCGGCTCTGCCCAGCTCGTCCCGCTGCTGAGGAGCCGGTCCAGGGCGGGGAGCTCGGGGCGGAGGGCCGGCTGTGCTGACGCCCAGAACTGGGCACAGCCTCGCAGCTCTTGGGCGACCTTCAGCGGGACCCGCCTGGATCCTCTGAGCTCCTGGAGGGCGAGCAGGTACTGAGCCTTGATGCACTTGGGTTCTGGGAGCCTAACAACCTTCGTGTCGAAGTTCATGTGGAGGCCCCAAATCAACTGCTCTGCCGCGAACTCCCCCTCGACGTCCAGTTTCTCCTCGTTAACTGCGTCCGGGCCCCAGACTCGCTTCATGGCCCCGTCGAGCTCCTCGGCCGAGAGCCAGGGTCGGAGGCCCACCAGCGGCTCGAGGACGACCCCGTCGTCCATGAGCCACTTGGAGGCGTACCTGACGGTATCGTTGATCCTGGGCGCCGGCGGCTTCCTCCTCTCATGGTCGCTCTTGGCCGCCCAGGCGAACGCCATGTACTCGCCCGGACTGCCGGCCCAGCCGAAGACCAGCACGCCGTGGATCAGGATAACTCGCCCTGGCACCCCGACCTCCTTGCCCGGGAGCGTCGTCCCGAACTCTGGCACGGCAGCTGGCTCCAGGTGGTGCCACTTGAAGGCCCTGGCCACGTCGCGCTTCGCCACCACCTGCTGGACGCCCGGGTGCCTCGCCTCCCACCAGAGGCTGAGCCTCGCAAGCCCCCTGTGGAGGGGCTGCTTCGCTGGCGGGTGCAACTCCTTCGGGGAGAAGGCGTTGGCCGCCCGCATGTCGTGGATCGGCCGGCCTTTTTTCGAGATGGTCCGATCCGGCAACATCTTGGGGACCCTCCCGCTGGGCGGCTCGACCAGCGCCGAGGCGGCGAGCACGTCCTCGACCTCGTCCGAGGCCCAGAGGACAACGCCGTAGCGGCTGTCCTTCCAGGCCTTCTCGAACATCTCCAGCGCGTGGTCCACCGCCGAGGAGTGCGACTTGGCCTGCGTGCGCGTCCGCTCCTCCGTGCGTCGCACGGGTACCCCCCCGGTGGCCATGGCCCGGAGGTAGGCGGCGTGGTGCGGGTCCAAGGACTTCTGCACGTCTTCTTGGAGTACGCCGCCCAGCGGGTTCCCATGGACCTCCTCCCGCGCGTGCTTCAGCAACTCGGCAGCCCTCTCGATGCTGCCGGCGAGACGGAGGAGTGAGTTGCCCCGCTTCACGACCTCTGGCACCTTCTCGGGCTGGAAGGTGGGGTGGTCCGCGCACCACTTGACGTAGGCACGCGCCTCCTCCTGCGCCCTCCCACCGCTCGGTGCCGCCGGCGCCTCCCCCAAAGGGGGTCCCCCACAGCGGCCTCCCCGCGGAGGGGACGGCCAAGGGGGCGGCATCATCGGCGGCATGCCCGGCGGCCTGCAGATTTGCCCAGGGAGGAGCGGGCGCCACCCTGGAGGCCTCACCAGGGGCCTGACTGCGTGATCTGGGGGCACGAGCGGCCTGGCTGGATCATCTTGGCGGGGTCTGGGCTGCGATGGCTCTCCCTTGGAGGTGGCGCGCAGCTGGGCACCCAGTGATCTCGGCTTGTGCCTGAGTGTGAGCTTCTCTCCGGACGTCCCTGCGCTGCCAGCGTCTGCTCCCCCAGTAGGGGGGTCTCCGCTGGAGG
The DNA here is from genome assembly GCA_963575745.1 of Prorocentrum cordatum. NCBI lineage: Eukaryota > Dinophyceae > Prorocentrales > Prorocentraceae > Prorocentrum > Prorocentrum cordatum. Next base: position 159,726 of record CAUYUJ010018511.1, on the reverse strand, counting down.
TTGTCGACCTGCCTGCGGCCCGCCTGGCTGCCTCCACGACTGTCATGGCCGAGCGGCTTCTCCTCGTTGGCGCGGCCTTCTGGGGGATCGTGGCGGGGAGTCTGCTCCTCCGATGCTGGGCTGGGTCTGAGGGGGTTTCCAGTACCTCGGGCGGTGGAGGTGCGCTCGGCGGTGGCTCTGCGCCTGCGGCGGGGGCGGGGCCTCCGCTGCCGCTGGCCCCAGGAGAGCTCTGGAAAGTCTCCTCCCTGCTCCGCCTGGCCGCCTCTGCTTGCCCGGGCCGGAGGCTCAGGGGATCTGGATCCTCTGGGAGGGGGGGGTCTATTCCCTCCTCGGTCCTCGCGTGCGGCTTCTCCACCACCTCGTCTTCCGAGCTCTCGGCGGAGTCCGCGTCGTCGCTCGTGGGTTCCTCCCCCGCCTTCTCATACACGATTCTCTGGCGCTTCTTCGCGGGGGTGTCGTCCAGCTCCCCTGCTTTCACCATCTTGCGGGTCAGCCTCTCGAGGATGTCAACGTACTCGCTCGCGATCTCGGCCGGTCCAGCTCCGCGGTAGATCCTCGAACATGGAGCTGATGCCCTCGATCAGGAGCTCCCGTGCTTTCCTCCTCCGATCAGGTCCTGTGGGATCGTCAGCTGGAACCCCGAGCAGGTTATTCAAGATGCACTCCGCTTCGTGGCACTTGTTCTCCCCATCCAGGATGGCCGAGGGCAACGGGGTCTCGTCCTCCCAGGCTGGATCGAGAGGGGTGGCCGCGCCCTGCCCGCTGGGGGGTTCTGAGCTGGCCCGGCGGGGATGCCCGGCTTGCGCTTGCCCTGCCTCGCGCTTGCCGGCATCCCTCGCACGACGGGCCCGGCGGCGCTCCTTAGCCTCTGCCAGCTGTATCTGCAGTTCCTTGATGCGCTTCTCCTCCTCCTCCAGGACACCTACCTCGGCGGCTTTGGCAGCTTCGAGCTTCCTCCTTATGCTCTCCAGCTTGATGCTGTCGGCTGAGCTGCCGCCGCTGCTGGACCCTCCAGCGGGCGCCTCGCGGCTTTGTCTCTGGAGGGCCTGGGCGGCAGCCTGCTGGAAGCGCCTCCCTCCTGAGTGCGGTGGGGGGGCCCGCCTGTTCCAGACAACGCCAAGCTCTGGGCTGCCAAAGCCCTGGGAGCTGGCGCGGTCGGCGATCGTCAGCGTGACACTGCGGTGGGACGCGGGGGTGGCCTCGCTGCGGTGCCACGGCGCTTCCTCACGCTCCTCGTCCGCGGCCCTCTTGATCCAGCGTGGCGCCCAGGCTGCCCAATTCCCGATGTCTTCTTTCCCGATCCACAGGATAAGGCGTTCCCCGGGTTCGACACGATCGTCGTCTTCTAAGGGCGGTCCCTCGGCTCCTGCGGTGTCCCCCTCGTCGGTGTAGACGAACAGGCGAAGCTCCTCGGGACTGAGGACGTCGTCGCGCAGCCACCTGCAGGTCATGAGGACGCTCTGGAGCTCGTGCGCGTACATGGGGGCCCCAGGGATTGGTATCCATCGGTCCCCACGCTGTGGAAGAAGCACCTTGACTGGCTCATCGGCTTGCTGCTCGGCTTGCCTGGACTTCTTGACCCTCCTGGGCGGCTCCTTCTCTTCCTCTTCCTCCTCTCCTTCTCCTTCGTCTCCCCCAGGTTCGTCGTCTCCGCCATCTCCTCCAGGGCCCGGTGGTGGCGCTCCTCGGTCGGGGTCCCTCTTTCTCGCCTTGTTGCGCTTCCACCCTCCTCTCTTCTTGCCTCTGTTCGCGCACTGCCATCCTCTGAGCCTCGCTGGATGGTCCTCCTCCGCCTCCTTCTCCGTGACTGGCACGTCCTGGAAGCGAAAAGGAGGGGGGGGGTCCGCCAGGTGAACCCTGTCACCGGCTCCCGCCGCCATCTTGTCTCCGGCCCTCGTCGTGACGATGGGCTCAAGCTTCTTCAGGAGCTTCGCAGGGGGGGTCCCCGCCCCCGCAGCCTTGACGACCTCGGCCCAGGCAGCGCACAGCCTCGTCGGGTACTGGCCGGCGTAGCGGGTGCGACGTAGTCCACGCTGACCGACCTGGAAGCCGAGGGTGCTCAACTCCTCCCGCAGGGCCTTGGCCAGCGGGGGAGCTCCGCTGGGGATGCGCCCGCCACCGTGCAGGCATGGGGGCGACCGGTGTGAGATCTTGGCCACAAAATTGTCGGCTCGATCGCGCCCGTAGTACAAGGCCACGGCGCCCTCCGGGAGGTCCTCGAAGGCCTTCCTGGTGCGTGGTTCAACCCGGCTCCAGTGGAAGTTCACGGGCCCCAGCTTGCCGACGAGGTCGTTCAGTGGGCGCAGCAGCTCGGGTCCGAGCTGTGGGGTTTCCAGGGTCTTGGTATCTGCGGCGAGACCCTGGGCCTGCACGCCTGCCAGGGCTAATCGATTGGTCAGGCTCAGGATGTCTTTCTGCTCGGACTGGCTGAGCGAGAGCTTGGAGGAGTTGTAGTGGTCGATCTGGGCCTGGGTCAGGTCGTAGGGGAGAGGCCCCTCCAGGGCGACGTGTTCGTGCTGGTTGGTGCAGCGCCTCGCCAGAGAGAGCGCCCAAGGGTAGAGGCCTTTCGAGACCATCCAGAACGTCAGCTTGCGGTGCCGTTTCGCAGGCTCCTCTGGGGGCCCTAGCCCCCACTCGCACATGGCGACGGAGATAATCCGTGCTCCTGTGCGCTTCTGCAGCTGCCTGATCCTGACCCTGTCCCAGATCTTCGGGTAGCGCCCGTCGCTGGCCGTGTTCTCGAGCATCCACTCCCGATCGTTGGCGTCGAGGCGCTCGCATAGATCGGCGGCGAAATCGGTCATGATGTTGCTGTCGATCTCCGCCTGGACCGTCCCGTTGCCGTCCGGGTGCTCGAACGTGCGGGTCCCGCCGTTCTTGAGGCACCAAGCTGAGTGGGTCGTGCATGGGGGGGCCAACTGGTAGACGTTCGCCTCGTCGGGGCCTGGCGCTGCCCCAGCGTCGAGGAGGAGCCTCTCTCGCACTTGGGGATCGAGGATGTCGTGCTCCTCCTGGGGCCCGGTCTGAGCCAGGGGATCCTGGAAATACTCGACGGACGGGGCCGTCTGGAGTCCAGCTTCTCGCATCGCCTTGGTCCAGTTCCCTGTCCCTGCGAAGATCTCGCGAGTGCGGATGCCCCACGCGAAGGCGGGTCTGCGCAGGAGGGGTGCGAGACCGGAGAAGTCCTCCTCCTCGAGCTCCTGGTTCCCGACGGCGCCCTCACGCGTTGGGAGCTGAGCCTGCTGCATACGTTTGCAGTGCATGCAGGGCGGGGGCCGGCTAGGTATCACGGGCCCCGCGACCTCCTCTGACTCCAGGTACATCTCCCAGCCGACTGTGAGCAGCTCGCGGACGGGCTTCCCAGCTAGTGTCCAGGTCTTGAGGATCTCCCCAAACGCCCGGCCTCGCTTGTTGGGACTCTGGCCGCCGATGGCCGGTGGCCTGAGCACCCGCATATGCCCTCGGTGGATCATGACGTGGACCTCCCTCTCGCTGGTCTGCGTCGGCAGGACGGAGTCGATCTCGAGCTGGTTCCAGTGGTTGATCCTCCAGACCCGGACGGTGGTCGTGTTGAGGGCACTCAGGGGGAAGACCGAGATGCACCTGAAGTCCTTGTCGTGGTGCGGGTGCTGGACATCGTGGCAGTGCATCCGGAGCTCGGCTTCACGTGGCGAGACGAAGGGAGGTGCGTCCCCCAATGCGGCGGAGGCGGTGGTGGCTCCATCCCACAACTCGCGGCGGAGCTGAGCAGCCAGGGCCTTCACGGCCGGCGCATCAGGCTCCTTATCCTCCCAGAGCAGGGCGGCCGCGATGTGGAGCACCAGACACTGCCTGAGCTCTGCGTCGCCTTCCTTGAGGCCGAGCCGGGTTCTCATCTCCTCGTCGGGCTGAAGCTCGTCCTGGAAGTCGAGATAGTCCCATTCTTGGTCTTGCACCGTGAGCTTCCCGCGGCCTACCCCAGCCTCCTCGTCCCAGGAGGCCCCTCCAATGCTGAGGTCCTGGGTGCTGCTCCTCCCCGCCTTTGATCCCAGCTTGTCGAGGGCCCGACCGGCTTCCTCGGCGAGGGTTGGCCCCCCGTCCCGAGTCGCCTCCAGCAGTACCTCCTCCAAGCTCAGGGAGATGCCCTCTGAGCTGGCACGTGCGAGCCTGGCCAGGGCGTGTGAATGCAGGTAGTCGCTGATGTCGCCCAGCGTCGCGATGGTCCCGCTCTCCAAGATCTTCTCGATGATGTTCCATCTTTCGAGAGCAGCTGGATGAGTCGTCTCACTGGTCCCTTCCACCGCAGGCGCGTTGGCGTGGGCGTCCAGCAACCAGTCCTCCTCGGGGCCCTGGACGGCCTGCCTGAGCTCCTCCTCGAGGGCGGTGGTCTGGATCTCGTCGAAGGCAGCCGGGGGGGACCAAACAGCCGGCGAGCCTCCCGCTCGGCTGCCTCCCGCAGAGGCCCCGGGACCTTCTCCGGCGCCTCCCCCAGCCCTTTTGCTGTCCGCCTCGGCCTTGGCCTGGGCCCTGAGCTGAGCTACCCGCCCGTCGACCGAGGCGGGGTCGACCTTGGCGCCAGACTTCAGGCCGCCGCGCCTGATGAGCTGCGCCTGCACGGTCCAGTCCAAGCTGCCAAGCCCCTTGATGGCCTCGTGGGAGTGGGCGCAGGTCCCTGCCGCCTTGGGGCAGCCAGCCCATGTGCAGGCGTCCCAGCAGATGACCTTCCCGTTCTTGTCCCGGGGGGCATGCTTGACCGAGCGCCCGATCTCGCTGGACGTCAGCGCCTTCCCTGCTGGGTGCGCCCGGGCGGCGGGCCGCTTCTTGGCAGCAGCCTTCTTGACGGCGGCCCCTGCCTTTCCTGTGCCTGGACCAGCTCCTGCGGGCGCCTCCTGATCTGCTGGGGCGTGTTCGTCAGCCTTCCCAGCCTTGGGGGTCCTCGAGGGGCCGGCGTGGAGGTTCTGATGGAGGAACCTCTGCAGCCGCCGGGCCTGGCGAGGGACGCACACCACCTGGTAGTACCCATCCGGCGCGTCGAGGTCGTACACGTTCGGAAAGGTCAGCCACGCACTCCCAGACGGCCCCGTAGGGGCGAGGGCGATGGTTTTGATGTCCTCCCGGCGCGGGTTGGTGAGCCCCAAGATGCGGCACACCTCCCTTCGCTTCTCCCGAAGCTGCTCGCACCAGGTTGCAGCAAGCTCTTCCCAGAGGCTGTGCACATAGTCAGCTGGGAAGGCCACGTCGTCCTCCTCGTAAGCAAGGCGCAGGGTCTCCAGGGCTCGGCGTCGCTCGGGCTCGTGCATCCGCCCGTAGACTAGCCCGAAGACGGTGATGGCGTTCTCGGCCTGCCTCACCCACTGAGAGAAGACGACCGGGTGCCGGGGGCGCGGCTCGAGCTTGCACGTGGTGGGCATGGTGTAGGCGTCGAACACCTCTGCTTTGCAATGGGGAAAATCGGCCACGGAGATCGACCACTCGGCCAGATCCTTGTGGTCCCGTCCCCCCCAACAGAAGGCGGCGATGCCGTGCGCCATCCTGTTCGTCACCGTCGTCGGCCAGTTCACCGCCTGCATCACGTGCTTCGCGTGCTCGCAGGCGCGCTTGAGGCCATGGAACAACTCCCGCCCGGTCAGGGTACCGCAGACCTCCACGTCGAGGGTGTCGCAACCCCGCGCCAGGTACACGTCCAGCTCCTCGGCACGTCCGATGGCGCCGAGGGTGCCCCGCTGCGCTACCTTCTCTTCCTCGCCGGACCTGCGGAGGCTGTCCACCGCCTGCAGCAGCCGCATGTTGTCCAGGTGCTGCTGCTCTTGACCGTTCTGGAGGACTTGCGCGTGGGTGGAGAAAGCGGCTGAGGGTTCACCTTCTCCGGCTCCTGCGGCGTACCTACGGTCGGGTTGCCCCGGGGTCTTAACCAGTCCTCCGTGGCCGTAAGCGCTCCGGTTAGTGAACATCTGCCCGAGATTCGGTACAAGGCCGGGCATCAAACCTGGCGGAGACAAGCGAGTCGCTCCCGGCACGCGCACGCCAGGCGGGGTAGCCGGCGGCGGCAATGGCGGAGCGCTCGTGGCGGCGTCCAGCCCAGGGGGGGCTCCAGGTTGGTTGGGCTCTTGGCTGGCGTCGGGCTTGCGCTCGGTGTCTAGCTTCAAGAGGCCACTAGCGAGGGGTGGGTTCACCCCCTCGTCTTTTTCGGCTCGAACCCGCTCCAACTTTCTTTCCCGCCTGTCGATGTGCGCCTGGTACTTGGCCCGCTCCTCGGTCCCGCTGCTGCGCATGAGACGCCTGGCGTACTTGATGAGATGCCCCAAGACCACGGTGATGTCCTCGTCGTATCCTGCCGCCACGCTCTGTAGCGCCGAGGCGTCGTCCGATCCTTCTTCGTGAGCGGCGAGGTACAGCCCCAGCATGGCCTCCCCGGTGTTCTCCTCTTCCTGGCCCTTCCCCGCCGGACTGCGGGAAGAGCGCCGAGGGACTGAGGAGGCCAGATCACCCTCCTCGCCCAGGCCCCACCCGACGCCGAATGGGGGCTTGGGGGAACTGCTGCGATCGAGCCTCGCCCAATGCTTCTTGAGCTGCGTGTCCAGCTCGTCGGAGGTGGGCTGCGGTACTCCGGGGGCATCACCTGAGGTGCCCGCTGGATGTCGGTGCACGAGCAAGTCCCCGCGGGCCCGAAGCTGAGCCCACTGAGGGCGGCCGATCCGCTTGGTCTTCCCGCCGACGGGGACCCCGTTCCAAGGACGCAGCTTCTCCCACATGGTGTTGCTCACGACGACGCCATGCACCCCGATCCCCATTTCCTCGGCCCCGAGTGGTGGGTGGTACAAGAGCTCCTCAAGGTAGCCGGCGGGGAGCCTTCCCTGGTTGCTGGCGACGGGAGCGTACTCGATCCCCGCGGTCTTGAGGGTGAAGCAGACGTTCTCCTGGCCTTCCGCCGAGTAGTCTTTGCAGCGCGGCTCCTCCACGTCTACTACAGTCGTGCTGCCATCTCCGGTGGGCCCTCCTCCTGGACGGGACTTCCCCAAGAAGATGACCCACTGCGGGCCGGCGGCCCAGTGGACTCGCACACGCAGTACGAGAGGGTCACCTTGCTCGGTCGCCTCGTCGGGGGCAGGGCTGGCGTCTCGCGGGAGGGGCACCCTCGGAGAAGGCGGCGCTTCAAACCTGACACCAACAGGTGGACCTCGCGGCGAAGCTGAGGCCTCCCGTCGGTGTTGCCCAGGGGCTGCCTGTCCGCGATGGCTCTCTGGTCCCCGAGCCCCGTCTGCGGGGGGAGCTGCGTTGACTGGGATGCCCGGCTCGCGCGCCCGTGGGCTGCGACTGCGAACCGTCCGACGCCGCAAGCCCAGGCTCGAGAGGAATCCGCGACCTTGGACGGCTGCGGCTGCCTGCACTGCTCGGCCTGCTTCTCCACCCAGATGAAGGAGACATAGTGGTACGCCCTCTGCGTTGCCAACTGCTTGGCGGTAACAAGTCACCTGTGAACATTTATCACGATACCGAGAGGCTCGGTACACCTGGGCATGATGTGCGCAGAGATGAGCGAACGAATTCCGCCCGTCACTGGGTGGCGGGAGGTCTGACGCTTGCCCGTCTTCGAAGAGCAGGGTGGTCGGCTCGGCCTCCGCGGCGTCCCTGCAACCGTCGGGTGCCAAGGGGCGGGCGCCGCCACGTAGAACGATACCCACCCGAACAGCTTCACATGGCTTGTCCTCGGCCTCCACCTCCGACTCTGACTCCTGATCCAAAACTTCTGCGATGCTCCCCGCAACGCCTGGCTCCGCAGCGCCTGTCTTGCGACGGCGGCGTCGCCGGCAGCAGAAGGAGCAACCGCAGGAGAGGATACAGCAAAGGAACACGATAACTTTCCAGATGCCCCTCCCCAGGTCGGCGACGGTCCGCCAGAGCAGGAAGACGCCCCGGCAGGAGGTGAACCTGGCGTGGGAGCCGATGTCCACGATCGCCTCGGAATCCAAGGCAGCGTACTCTTTGCAATGAACTTCTCCAGGCTGATCTCTACAAACCAGGTTGCGGCACAGGTGGCTGGAACGGCCTTCGAGCGACTCCAGCTTCTGGCGGAGTGCGCGTGAGCTGGCCCCCTTCACGCCCAGGTAGTCTATCCAAAGGCCCTTCCGGTCGATCCGCTTGGGCTCCGAAAGGTCGACCTTCAACCGGGCCACGTGGTCGTCGATCTTGATCAGCACGTCGTTAGGTCGCCTCCCAGTCCCACGACCCTTCGCCTTCTTACTGTAGTACTCCGTGGTCGTGGCTGGCCCGGTCTCTGGCCCCATCCAGTTGATCTGGGTAAGGGCAGGCGGAGCCGGCGGCAGGTACCTTTCGGCAGCTGCATCGCCAGGCTCTCGCCGGCGGCACTTGGAGCACCGCGCCAGTAGACCAATCAGCCAGAGGGCGGCTGCGCAGGGGGCCAGTAGGGTACGACAGATGTGAGTGAGGAAAGCCAGCACCGCCAGGAAAGCCAAGAAGATGAACGTCCATGCCACGGCAGGCCAAGCGGCTCCGAAGACCGTCAGGCCCAGCTTCTCGAGAGCATAGAAGAACCATCCGCCATCCTTGGTCAGCCAGCCCGTCTCGGCATGGGTGGAGAAGGCGCTCCCAAGGCTGTCAAGCTTCTCGTAGGCGACCCCGCCCATGCCACTCAGGCGCCAGGCCCAGGTGCCCTCACGTAGTGGCTTCAATCCCAGCGCCCAGACACCCCAGCCGCCCACCCAAGACTCCTCGCTGCCCGGGTCCTTGGTGGGGTCGCTGCCATTGTCGACTCCTCCGGCGGCCTGGGCTGGGGGCGGGGGCGGCGCTCCCGGCGGCCCACTGTCGGGCGGCGCCTGGGGGCTGCCTGCATCCCCACCCTCCTCCTCGTGCTCGCCGATCTCCATGCCGTACTCGGAGTCGTCGTAGTACGGCACGGTGTACCCGAACGGGGCCTCCTGGGCCGCAGCCGGGTGGCCCCAACTGGCGCGGGCAACAGCGGAGCTGAGGGGCCCGCGCCAGTCGTAGGCGGCTGCGCTGGTGACCAGCGCGGCCAGCCCGCGTGCCGGGCCTGCCAGCGCCGGGCGCCGGGCAGCCATGGCACGCGCGCTTCCGGGCGCCGCGGGCGCCCAGACCTCCTGAGGTCGGCTCCAGGGCTTTGAGCCCCGAAGGCTTGAGCGGGAGAGAGGGAAAGGGGAGGGCAAGCAGAGGCAGGGGCAGGGAGAGAAGAAACCCAAGCCGACTGGGGAGGGCGGGGTCCAACCGTTTAGGACAAACAACTAATTCCGGCAAGCTTCCAAGCGTGCCTGCATTCGTGCAGGCACGCATGGAAGCGTTTTTGGCACCGCTTCTGCAGCGCTCCAGGGGGGCCTCCCAAAAGCTCTCCAGGAAGGATTTCCCGTCCCCGAGATTCCCGGAGAGCTCGCTGAGAGCTAAAGGGTTTAAGATTAGAAGCCGGACGGTGGTGGTGCGCCTAGGAGCTCCTCCACGGCGGTCCACAGGCCTCGCAGCGCCTCCGGCGGCCCGGCAACGTGTCCGGGAGAGCTTCTGGCAAGCTTCCACGCGTGCCTGCATGCGTGCAGGCACGCATGGTAGCGTTTCTGGCAGCGCTTCCGCAGCGCCCCAGGGGAGCCCCCCAAGGCTCTTGAAGGAAGGTTTTCCATCCCCGAAATTCCCGGAGAGCTCTCTGAGAGCTAAAGGGTTTTAGATTAGAAGCCGGACGGTGGTGGTGCCCGCCAGCAGCCCATCTTCGCCGGTCCACGATCCTCGCAGCGCCTCGCCTGACCCGGCAGCGGGTTCGGGGGCGCTTCCAGCACGCGTCCACACGGGCCTGCACGCGTGCAGGCACGCGTGGAAGCGTTCCTCGCAGCGCTTCAGAGACGCTGCAGGTGAGCCCCCAGAGCCCCAGAAGAGCATCGCGAGAGCGTCGGAGGCCCCGCCAGGAATGCTTTCTGGCGTGTGTTTCCTTTGCTCTCCGGGTTTTTCCCGGAGAGCTCTCTGAGAGCTAGAGGGCTTTAGATTAGAAGCCGAACCGTGGTGGTGCCCTCCAGTAGCCCATTTCCGCCGCCCCACGATCCTCGCAGCGCCTCGCCTGACCCGGCAGCGGGTTCGGGGGCGCTTCCAGCACGCGTCCACACGGGCCTGCACGCGTGCAGGCACGCGTGGAAGCGTTCCTCGCAGCGCTTCAGAGACGCTGCAGGTGAGCCCCCAGAGCCCCAGAAGGCATCACGAGAGCGTCGGAGGCCCCGCCAGGAATGCTTTCTGGCGTGTGTTTCCTTTGCTCTCTGGGTTTTGGACGCTACCAAGTTCTCTTTGCTCTCCGGGTTTTTCCCGGAGAGCTCTCTGAGAGCTAAAGGGTTTTAGATTAGAAGCCGGACGGTGGTGGTGCCCGCCAGCAGCCCATCTCCGCCGCTCCACGATCCTCGCAGCGCCTCGCCTGACCCGGCAGCGTGTCCGGGGGAGCTTCCGGCAAGCGTCTACGCGTGCCTGCACGCGTGCAGGCGCACGTGGAAGCGTTCCTGGCAGCGCTTCAGAAGCGCTCCAGGGGAGCCCCCCAGAGCCCCGGAAGCGCTTCAGGGGAGCTCCCGAGGGCTCGCCAGGAAGGCTTTCGGGTGTGTGTCCTCCTTGCTCTCCGGGTTTTGGACGCATCCATGGACGCTGCCAATGCTGCAGAGGGGCCGCCAGAGCCCCAGAAGAGCTTCCCGAGAGCTTCTGTGGGCTTGCCAGAAAGGCTTTTTGGTGTGTGCCCTCTTTGCTCTCTGGGTGTTCGACGCTACCAAGTAACTCGTAGAGCTTTCCTTAGCTAGTTGCTGGAAGCTTAAGAGTAATTCCCGGGGAGCTCTCTGAGAGCTAGAGGGTTTTAGATTAGAAGCCGGGCGGTGGTGGTGCCCGCCAGCAGCCCATCTTCGCCGGTCCACGATCCTCGCAGCGACTCGCCCGGCCCGGCAGCGCGTCCGGGAGAGCTTCCGGCAAGCGTCCACGCGTGCCTGCACGCGTGCAGGCACGCGTGGAAGCGATCCTGGCAGCGCTTCAGAGACGCTGCAGGGGGGCCCCCAGAGCCCCAGAAGATCTTCACGAGAGCTTCCGTGGGCGCGCCAGGAAGGCTTTCCGGTGTGTGTCCTCTTTGCTCTCCGGGTTTTGGACGCTACCAAGTTCCGGCGCACTGACAAGCTAGTTGGCAAGAAGAATCTCGACGGACCCTTCGCTGACTTTTGGTCGGTTGAAAATTTTGTTCTCGAAATTTAATTCCCGGAGAGCTCGCTGAGAGCTAGAGGGTTTTAGATTAGAAGCCGGGCGGTGGTGGTGCCCGCCAGCAGCCCATCTTCGCCAGTCCACGATCCCCGCAGCGACTTGTAAAACCTCGCAGCGGGTCCGGGAGAGCTTCCGGCAAGCGGTTACGCGTGCCTGCACGCGTGCAGGCGCACGTGGAAGCGTTCCTGGCAGCGCTTCGGAAACACTGCCGGGGGGCCCCCCAGAGCCCCAGAAGAGCTTCACGAGAGCTTCCGTGGGCTTGCCAGGAAAGCTTTCCATGTTTTTCCCGGAGAGCTCGCTGAGAGCTAAAGGGCTTGAGATTAGAAGCCGGACAGTGGTGGTGCCCGCCAGGAGCTCCTTTCCGTCGCTCCAGAATAACTCGAAGAGCTTCCCTTAGCAAGTTATTGCTGGAAGCTTAAGAGTAATTCCGGGGCGCTGGAGAGCTAGTTGGCAAGAAAAATCTCGACGGACCTTTCGGTGACTTTTGGTCGGTTGAAAATTTTGTTCTCAAAATTTGAACATTCGTTAGAGCTCTAATATTTTTTCCCATGATATTCGATCTTATTCCCGCTCGCCATCTTGATCTCAGCTCGATCGGGTACCTTTAACTGCCAAAAAGCAGGCAGGCGGGATCGGCCGTTTCGGGTCATCTTGACAGGCAATGTCGGTTTTCACAAGCTGAAGGGGTGCAAGACGTCAGGGTTCGACGTCGAACAGGGCCCACGTCAGGGCGCACACACAGGCTTGCCTCAAGCCCCCCTCTCGTGCGGTGCGTGTTTGACGTATCGCGGGGGCTGTGTTCACATTGAATCCTCGCTCTCGTTCTTGATATCAAGATATCGTGGGGATCGCAGGAAGATCAGGATTTGTCTGGATTTTACAAAAGACCACTGTGGGCGGTTGGATTGAAAACGGACTCGCAGGGAGCATATATTATACCATCAGAAGACGATCAGAGTGAATATTTCACGTCAGCTGACTTTGGTGTGGATAGTGACCCACATCCGTGTGATTGGTTGAAAGACACATCAGCTACTGTGCCGCGATTAACGACGCAGGAGAAGAGAGAAGATCAGATAGCACTTGAATTGGAAATTTCTCCACCAGAGGCATTTGTTCAGCAGGAGGCGTACGATTTCAAGAAGATTGGGCAATCAGATAGATATCAGGCTGCACTTCACACATTGCGTACAGTCAAAGAGAGGAATAAACGACGTTCGCCAGCAATCATGGCGGATGACAAAGCAGAAGATAGTAAAATGGGAGGGAATGCGAGTAATGAGTGGTTGAGAGAGGTGAGGGCGAAAGGGGAGGGCAAAGGTTCCAGTGCTTCGAGTGGTCTGGCCGCGGCTTCCAGTGCTGCTGTCCAGGCGCCTCATTTAGCTACAGCCCAAGTCCCCAAGGCTACGAGTGGTCTGGCCGTGGCCCAAAGTGCTGCTGTCCAGGCGCCTCAACCAGCTACAATGACGCCCGAGGAAATGTTCAGACAGATTTTGAAGGGCCAGAGTGAAGTAACTGCGACGGTTAGTGAGTTCAAAACATCGGTTGCAGCTGATTTACATGTCATGGAGGAAAAGATTGATAGAACAACGTCGGATGTCAAAACGTTATCGGAGCAAATGAAGCAGGCCCAAGCTGACATTCAGAATCTGAAAAATGGAGACGCTCAATCTTGCGCAAGCGGTTCGACCAGATACGGATCAGGTGACGCGGGCAGTGGTGCAGGGCATAATCCGAACTGGGTACCATCATATATTGAGTTCAAAGGATGGATATCACGTGAGGGTTGGAAGAATAGAGAGATAAAACAAAGGGAGGCCATGAAACAACAGGTGCTGACCGACAACATAACGAAATTATTGGGATTGGCATCGCTGGACGCAACACACAATGCTGCTTTTGATCATGCGAGAACTGCGGGGGAGAATACTGGCAGGTACTGGCCATACACACGAGGGCGGATCTATTTCAAAAAGGGGACGGCAGTGGAGATCATATGGCAGGTTCGGAATTGTTTCGACAGCGAATACAAGAGGGGAAACACTGACCTTCCACCGAATGTAAAGTTTCATGTAGAATGCGCGCCATGGAGAACACCCCATGTCCAACATATTGGTAAGTTCCAGAGTTGCTTTGCTGAAGTGAAGAAAACGACGGGGACAATGTGCAAGGGGGAGCCAGGACCGCCAAAATCATACATATGGTTTACACAAAACCCACAGGCATATCCAGACACAAGAGTACTGATTGCTGAATGGGGTGTACACAGCGGGTGGGCGCTACACACTAATAATCTGAGGAGGGTGGAGCCTGAGGTGGATCAAGAGGGGTTACTCACGAAGCTCAGACAGACGAACAATTGACGGTGCCAGTCTGCCACTCAGCTCGCGGTGGCAACTTGGAATGTCAACATGAGGAATAGCGAGCTTTTGCCAGCAATGCTGGAGTTTTGTCATTATGATGTGCTATGCTTGCAGGAGTGTCAGTACATGTCATCGGAAGCATTTGAAGCATGTGGGTGGCAGGTGCGTTTTAGTGTGTGCCGACGAGCTGCTGTGGCCTTCAGGGGCCCATGGGCGGCGACTATTTCGGACAGTAAGTGCGGTGAGAGGTTTGCTGTTGTACAATTTGCATCTGTGGTCGTGTCCTCAGTGTACCTACCCACAGTGCAGCGGGGAGATGATAGGCTCGATGAATATTGTGACGTTCTAGCTAAGCTGTGTGCATGCATGCAACTATGTAGCGAGCAATACCAGGGGTCCAAAGTATTGCAGTTTGTGGGGACAGATGCGCAGACGGAGCTGGAACCAAATCTCTTGGGGTTCACGGGAGAAGGATTGGAGGAGGTGTGGATGAGGTCGGAGGCGAAACATCATGAGGAGAGGAGGGACATGCTCGTGCGCTTTCTGAATCACTGGGGTCTTTGTGCAGCCAACACCTACGGCGTGCGACAAGTGACGCACAGGCCGTGGAGTACCAGCAGCTACTCCAGGGTGTTGGACTATGTATTTGTGCCGACACAATTTGCAGGTACCGAGGTGGCTCGGACCAACTGCTCATTTGAATGCACGGTGGAATTTGTTGATCCTACACAGGATCGAGCGTCACGCTACAGTGACCATGCGAAGGTAGGGGTGAGGATAAAACATGCGTCGGTGCGCAAGCCTTTCGTGCGACCCGGGCCCCCGAGCCTCATCAATTGGGCCCCGGAGGATTATGAGTCAGCGAATGTGTTCAGTACACTGGCCGATGTGCAGGTACAACAACATATGAACCAACAGGGTGACATAAATATACAAACAGTTGGACAGATGCTTGTGAGTGCTGCGACGATGTGTAGGCATACAAAGGGCAAGGCGGATACTAAACCAATCAAAAAACCTGACCAACTCGTGGACGTTGAAGCGGAGTTAAGGAGGGGTGTCTTCGGTGAGCGTAGGAAACAATTACCGAGACGTCAAAAAACACTCCGAAGAAAGTTCAGGCGGGAACAGCTCCTCAAGGACTCCACTGGCCTCAAACATGGACCCCGTAGGTGTATCAAGGAAATGCTGTGTGACGGGATACTGACAGAAAATAAAATAAGATGGGTGGAGGAGCTCAACAAACACGTACAACGTTCATATACATGTGATGGGGAGGGAGGAGCTGCAAAGAGAGAGTTGCATCGACTACGGACACAGTGGGAGGCAGAGGGCAGAACTACGAACAGGGTCATATCTATGGGTGTGTTGCTGGGGGCTCGAGCCCGATTGAAGGGCGGCACCGCAGCGGGCTCTGATGGCCTGGTGGCGGGGATTCTCAAAGCAATACCTTGGAATGCATTGAGATTGGTACGACACTCATTTCAAGAAATACATGATCAGAAAAAGTCGTCACCTGATTCGTGGAGAAAGTTGTGCGTACAGTTGATTCCAAAAATGAGCATGATCCAAACATTTGGGGAGACTCGTGCAATATCGCTGTTGAGTGTTATGAGCAAGTGGCACATGGCGTGCCTTCTTATTCTTGTGGAGGAACATGGACATACCAAGAAATTGGCGACATATGGATTCCAGAAGAGTCACAAAGTTCATCACATGACGGCCCCTTTGATGCACATGACACGTCGTGCCACTCTCTGGGGAAAAGGCGAGTCGGTACATATGGCGATAATGGGTATAAAGAAAGCGTTTGATCATGTCACTGTCTCGATGGTGATCCGCGCGATGGAACATCTGAGATATCCAACAGATCTGATTATTGCAATTGTGGAGCCTATGATTGGAAACACAACAGTTTTTGATTTCCAGGATGTGTGCAGCGAAGAGATCCTGTATAACAAGTCGGTGCGAACTGGAGGGAAAGAAGGCCCAGTACTCTTCAATATTGTGTTGGAGGCAATTTGGGCCTCTATTGCTGAATCATGGGAAGCATGTCATTATGGAGTACGATTGGAAGGCGAGGGGACACAACAGGCGCTGGTCAACCATTACATATGGGCTGACAATGTGGTGCTGCTGGCAGCTTCGGCGAATCAGCTGAGGAATATGGTGAGTATGTTGACCGTGGCCCTCAGACGGGCTGGTATGGACTGGAAGATTGAGAGCCTGGAGTACCTTGTTTTTGGGCTGAGACAAAACCAGGGACCACAATCATTAGTTTGCGAACTGGGAGATGATATTTGTGCACGGGCTGGAGACCCCAGCCTACCCTATCAATTACGTGAGGCGGTGGTTTTGCCGAGAAAAAGCGAGTGCGACATATTGGGAGTTAAATTTGTGACGAACCCGAGGGATTTCCATGCAGTGCGGCACCGTATTGATGCAGGCAGGCGGTGTTTCTATACTGATATTAAATTCTATCGATCACGCGCGGTGAGCATGAGGGAGAAATTCAGACGGTATCAGAGCAGAGTTCAACAGATCATATGCCATGGATGTGCGGGGTGGAGCTGTAATGAACATGTGCTGAACATATTGAGGAGCTTTGAAGGAAGATGTTTGAACACAATGCGAGGATTACATAGAAAAGAGACGGAAACGTGGGAGGAGTTCAGGGATCGCAGTACCAACAGATCCAGGGAGATGTTCAAGGAGGGGGGGTTCAAAACGTTGGTGGAGAAAGTTGTGAGGTACAACTTTGAATTCGCCGTGGAGGTATCCCAATATAAGTGCCACATGCCGTCCACTGTGTATAGCAAATCGTGGCAGCAGACGCTGCGCTCCATGTTGCACGTATCGGGGGAGTGGACGGTGCAGAGGGATGAAATGCTGGCGGCAGTAAGTCGGACGATGTCGAGAGAGGGAACGAGACGGCTCAGAGGCAGACCACGAATCGTGGCGAGCAGCTGGCATGCACCCTTTGAAAAATGGAGGTCGCTTCTGTGGCACGACACGTGCGTTGTACCGACGGATTGGGAGGAGTTTGTGGAACACATATCACAGATACCCAAAGTGGAGGATATGTTTGTGAGGAGGAGTAAGGAGAGGAGGATGGGAGGGTTTGCGAAGACACCGACAGATGACGAGTTGGCCCGACGTCTTGCAGTTATTAACGAACAGACTACGATATGGGACCCTGGGATGGAAGGTATCGCTGTTGAAATGTGCGGAGACAGTAAAACGGTCGTACAATGGTTGAGGGGAGTCTGGGCTTGTGACAACAGTGGGTATGCCAAACGGATCGCCAGGATACAAAATATCATGTATGACGTGAGTGAACAACACAACATACGATGCCCGACGTACGGTAGGGATTTCTGGAAACATATCTATAGGGAAGCCAATGCCTATGCTGATGAGCTTACACACCATGCGAGAGAAGGAAACTGTTACAGAAGTTACAAGCACGACTATATCAAACAGAACAGGACAAACATCAAATACATCAGAGGATGCTGGGATGGTGGAGTGAGCAGTGAGGGTGCTGCAGGAGGTCACTGGATCGAAGTTGCTCCAGAGAATGGCCCGTGGACACTCGTGAGCTCAGAAGCCTACATGTTTGATGTAGGAGCCACCGTGACGGAGGCAGAATTATCTGCTGCCGAGCGCCTGTGCACAGGTGTGGAGCACATTGTTAAAGAAATTTCCTCTGCAAAGCGGAGGAGGCGGATTTAACTGGCTCTAGCCCTTAGGCTTGGGCGCACGCGCCCTGTGTAGCCTGACCAAACACCAAACAAACTCTAGCTTCAGGACAGCTACAGAGCTGGTAAGCACAGCTACTCGATTCAGAATGATCAGGCGCGTTCGCCTGTTGAACCAAGAGGTCTGAACTCGGTCTGCTAGCCGAGCCAGGTCCGCAAACCTATTCGTATTATTCGAGTCATCTTGACAGACGCTTTCGGTTTTCTGTACTCAACTCGAGCTACAGGACAGCTACAGAGCTGATACGTACAGAATATGATTCAGAATCATCAGTGGCCGTTGTCTGTCGAATCCAGAGCTCAGAACTCGGTCTGCTGCCCGATCTAGAATCGCGAAACTATTCGTACTGTTCGAGTCATCTTGAGAGATGCTGTCGGTTCTCTGCACTTAACTTGGGCTGTAGGGGGGCTGCATGGCTGGTAATCAGTCGAATCGATTTGGAGCAATCAGGCGCGTCCGCCTTTCGAATCGAGAGCTCCGAAATCTGTCTGCTGCCGAACTAGGTCCCCGAAGCTGTTCGTATTGTTCGAGTCATCCTGAGAGGTGCTGTCGGTTTCCTGCACTTAACTCGGGCTGTAGGGGGGCTGCAGGGCTGGTAATCACAGGAAGCGATTCAGAGACATCAGACGCGTCCGCCTGTCGCATGCAGAGGTCTGAACTCGGTCTGATACTCGAGCTAGGTTTGCCAAACTATTCGTATTCTTCGAGTCATCTTGAGAGGTGCTGTCGATTTACGCACGTAACTTGGGCTTCAGGAGAGCTACAGAGCTCGTACAGAAGAGAATCCAGAAGCATGGGGGGCGTTCGGCTGTTGCATCCGGGAGGTCTGAAATTGCTTGGGCTGAAAAACTATTTCGTCTGTGTGATTTTTTTCGACATTATATGTTGTCAGGAAGCTCTACGAGTCACCCGGCGGTAACAAAGGTTGAGGAAGCGGAGTTTACCTCCCGCTCTCCCTCGGCCTTGTCCCGTCGGGGGGCTCACTCGAGCTGCATCGTGCAGTCAGGCAGCCTGCCCCTGGCCCGCCGCGCGGGGGGGCGCGTGGCGATCGGGCCACTTCGGCGACTTCGGCTGCCTGCACTTGTTTGCGGCATTTGTTTGCTTCCCGAGGCAAGCAGGCCGCCTGCGCTTGTTTGCGGCATTTTGCCGCGTCGAGCTGGACGGGACGAGCCAGAGTCAATCGATCGATTTGGACCGCTGGGGAGCCAACTTCGGACATTGGGAGTGGGAGTATCTTGCCAGACAGGTTGGTAGAGCTCGACACGACGATAAGGATTCTCTAGTCGACATACCATCTGGGCCACCTGATCTCTCTCCCACTTTACCTCACCATCCTGTTGCCCCATATAACTTTCATCAGTTGAGTGCACATCTCAAACGTACTCGAGAAGATCGATCGTTCTGTGCGAAGTGGAATATCCCTTGTAATATCTCAGACGGCAAGATGGCTGCCTCATCAGCTGCTGCGGTCCCCGAGGTTTTCGCTATGGACGCCACTGATATGCCCGTTCCAGGAGCCAAGGAGGAGGAGGTCCCAGAGGGAAAACGGGTCAAAATTCAGACGGTTGAAGGCCTCGAGGAGGCCATGACAAAGGGGATGGACAAGATCACGACGCTTGTTGCATCTCTGGGAGGTAAGATGACGGAGGGCTTCCAATCAACACATCGAAGCATCACGGATCTCGGCACCCAGCTCAATGCTCGTGTTGATTCGGTGGAGAAAAATGTACAGCAGGCGATGACGGACATAGATGCTATTACTAAGAAGGTTGAGGATCAGAGGCTCCAGATAATCCAGCTCCAGCAGGCTCCTGCAGGTGGGGCCCCCAGAGCAGGCACCTCTACGACAGCGTCCTCGGCGGAAACTCGGCAGTCAGTGCAGAATTTCACCCCATCGCTCGTCGAGCTCAAGGGATGGGTGACGGACTGGAGGGATGCAGAGAAGCGTCAGGAGGAGATGTTATCACAGCAGGCGTTGAATTCACTGCTGAATGAGGTCCTGGCTGGAGAATGGTTCAGTGGTGTGAAGGAGTTTCTGGACCTGAACCAATCCAAGAGGTTCAACACAGGTAGAGAGGCGTGGGGGTATTCGCGTGCTCGGCTCTATTTCCAGAATGGGGTTACCAGTGACCAGCTGTGGGATCTTCGTCGTCGACTCGTTGCCGCGATCGCCGACAACAAACTCCAGCACGCTCCCAGGGCCCTCAAGGTCCACGTGGAGGCCCCCCCCTGGAAGAAGCCCCATCTGGATGCCGCTGGGATCTTTCAGGCCAAGTTCAAGAGTTTCAAGAAGCATCATTCGAATCTCAGGGCTGAGACGGGACCACCGATTACGTTCATGTGGGGCTCCAGTGACCACTTACCACCTCCAGGGAAGATTGTGGCCAAGTTCTCTCTGCAGAATGGCTGGGAGATCACTCGTGCAATGAATCAGCTTGAGCCAGGGATCAACATTGATGAGTTGCGAGCGAGGATTTCCAGTACGAACTAGAGGTGCCACGACACCATTGCGTCATGGAATGTGCGTCGGGCAGGTGCAGAGAACGGCCATGACATAATTAATTCACTACGTCGTTTAGATGTGGGACTCGCGGGGTTGTGCGAGTGTCAGTTCCTTTCAGTTCGTGATCTCAGCATGCGAGGTTACACAATTTTTCGGAGTACTTGTCGGAAGGCTGCGGTGATTATGTCTAAGTCTTGGAGAGACTCGCTCAGAGCCACATATCGTGGCAAAGGTTTTGTCATTTGTAGTTATTCTAGTGTTACGGTTATTGTTGCATATATGCCACATGAGAGTATCAATGCCCTTACGGAAGAACAGTATGAGCATGATGTGTATGAGCAGATATTGTTTGATATATCCCAAGTGCTTCGCACACATAGGTCTAAGTTCCCGAAGCAGCCGCAGGACCTGGTCTTCTTGACAGATGCTAACGTCGAACTCGAGCCAGATTCGGAGGTCAACGGCTTTAGAGTTACTGGATCAGGGCTTCTGGAGGCGTCTGGGATTGCTGGGGAGTCTACGGAGATTGATACTGGGATGGAGGAGGGAGCGGATGACGGCAACCCGTATATGACTCAAACAAAACGTGGTGCACGCAAAGCCAGACCTCATAGGCTTGTCTCGGGCTTCGAAATTCGACGGGCGTCTAGGTTGCAATCGATGAGGAGGGCCCTACTGGACTTCTGCGGGCTCTGGGGCATCAGGATGGAGAACACATTCGGGCAGAGGAGGGTTACTTTCAAATCAGGTACGGGGGTGGAGAAGGTGCTCGACTATGTTGGTGTCAGCCGTCGTTTACACAGGCAGGAGCTCACCGTTGGCTGGATGCTGCCTTCGGAAGTCGGCCACGCCTGGACGGAGCACCCTTGCAGCAGATACGAGCGTGCGCTGTCTGACCACGCCTGCATAGTTGTTCGCTTGTCTTGTGCACCGTCTGCGAAGAGACGGACCCAGCCTGCTCGAAAATTCATCCACTTGCAACCGGTGTCACAGCTGGAGTTTGCGAAGAACATGGACGATCGGGGCAGTCGTTGCCGTGCTCTGTGCCAGGAAAATGCTGACCCAGAGGATCGACAGGAGATGTTGGATACGCTGGGACCTGACCTCATAAAGGCCGCCGAGGAGACCCCCCAGAAAGATATCAATCCCAGGAATAATGTGCCAAAGAAATCCGAGATCCACTGGGCCGCCCAGGCAAGTAAACGTGAAGCTCTTCGTCGGGGGGATAGAGAGGAGGCTAAACGGTGCTCAAAGATTGTGAGGAGAGAAAGAAGGAGGCTAGAGGCAAGAGTACAGAGGTGGAGGACGGAAATGAACACGAGGAGGAGGAGGAGGGCCAAGACGGAGACGTTGATCCTTGCCAACGGGATGGAGTCTCAGAACCGCGAGGAGTGGGGGGACGAGATATTGGGGCACATGAAGTCGAAGGTGGAGGACCCCGAGGCCAGAGAGGTGACCCTGCGTGAGCTTCAGTCGCTGCGTGGTCTATGTTCGGGAAGCGGATCCTCAGAGGTGTTCTCGATGTCGCTCCTGCTGCGGGCGAGGGCGAAGCTGTCCACGGGAAAGGCCCCAGGTCCCGACAACGTGACTGTCACGATGTTGAAACAGCTCTCGTGGGCATCTGTGCGACGTGTTCTGGTGAGCTTCCAAGGTGTGTATTCCAGAAGGTTATGTTGTCCCGACAGTTGGCGTCAACTAGCTGCCACACTCATGCCAAAAGAAATGGACATACAACATTTGACAGATACACGTATGCTATGTCTACAGTCGTGTCTTATGAAATGGTACATGACATGTATTGTGATGTTGATTGAGAAGAGGATTGAGGAGCACCGACACTATGTATGCCTGTACGGATTCAGATCGGGACGCAAAACATCGGAAATCACCAGCGTTGCCAAGAGGCTCAGCCAGCACTCCGCTGTCTGGGGCAAAGGAGACAGTTTGTGGCTTGCCAATCTTGATATCTTACAAGCTTTCGATAATGTTACTCCGTGCCTCGCCATGCGCTGTCTTCGTGCTCTTGACATACCTGCTGATCTCATTGTGGCGTTGATTGAACCCATGATGGATAATCAGTGCGTGGCCAGCTTCGAGGGCATCGAGGCATCGTCAGCGGTCTATTGGGACAAATCTATTCGAACGGGAGGAGTAGAGGGACCTATGATTTTTCTGGCAGTTTCTATTGTACTCTGGAGAGATGTTATCGACAGATGGAGGCAAGAAACGCAGTACGGCATCAACATTGGAAAATGATGAGCGCATGTTCAATGGTGAGCGTATGACCCACAGTTTCTGGGCAGATAATCTCTTGTTGTATGCGAAGACCCGCACTGACCTTGAGTTGATGGTGCGTGACATGAGTATCCCCCTGATGAATGCAGGAATGACCTGGAAGCCGAAATCTTTGATGTATATTTACTTTGGTGCGCCGCCTGGCATCCCGCCGTCCCCTGAGCAGGATATCCGTGTGCTGGTGCCGTCTAGTGACGCCGCTCTTGGGACCCGAGAAGTGGTCCTACCGCGTGTTCAAGCGTTTGAGATCCTGGGAGCCACTCTGGAGGAGACCTGGAAGGACCACTCGGACTCAGAGGCCATGCTCCAGAAAGCCCAGAGGATGTTCTTTGGGGAAATCGCGTATTACCGCTGTTCTGGGATTGACTTGGCTGAAAGATTTACTCGCTATCAAGCTAAAGTGATTGCTGCATTATTATTCAACTGTGAGGGCAGAACGCCCGACTATTCTACCATTGCTGCTGTTCACTATTTTGAAGGCAGATGTCTAGCTATAATGTCAGGTATACGCAAGCGGAGAACTGAAGGCTGGTCTGAGTTTCAACGTAGGCGATACAAAGCGGGACGACAGAGTTTTGCTGGACTTGGATTCCGAAGTGCGGTGCAGATATGGATATTTCGTTGTTGGGATTGGGCTAAGGATGTCTCAGTTGCTGCAAGTATTCGTATGAGGAGATACACAACACACACAGAGGAGGAGGAGGGAGAGACGGTACCAAATCGGCGTCAGAGGAAAACTCGGGCGATGGCGGCGGCGGCGACTTCTCAAACATATCATGTATCTCAGATATCCCAGATGTCGAGTGGCTGTCGCCGGCGTACACCAGATGATCAGCCTGCCATACCTGAGGAGTCGGACATGTCACGTGAATGGATGATATCTAGGCTGGCCATGTTACATGGAAGGGGGAAGTGGACGGAACATCGTGACACATGTATTCTAGCAATGCCTGTAAAAGATAGGAAGCAGCTGACACGCATGAACATAGGCGGCCGCCCCCGTGGACATACTGCGTGGGACTGGTGCTTGTGCGATCTCTTTGGTTGTGAGTGGTACCTCTCATTCGACAGTTCCGCTGGGTCCCGTGAGAAATACTGCAAGCATTTGCTGACTGTGATTGGTATGCAACACTTGTTCGACTTGTTTGTTCTACCCAGGCCGCCTGGTGTGAGACATGTGAAGGCAGAGGAGGAGGAGGAGAGTGAGATGAATGAGAGGATGAGCAAACGTATTGCCGCTAATTTTGAGAATGAAACGGAGTGGAGGTGTGAGAATATTGAGCGTCTTGGGATGGAGATCTTGGGAGATAGTAAGACTGTTGTAAACTGGATGTGTGGTGAGTGGCAGATTCGCAACAAGCAGTATGTACGACTGGTGGGAACACTACAAAATACGGTATCGATGCTGTCTGGATGGGGACTGACCTCACCTGCATCGGGACAGAATCTGTATAAGCATTTCTTTCGTGAGGGTAATGAGCGTGCGGATAAATTGTCGTGGGAGGCCAGAGGTGGCCAAACTATTACTCGCTGGTTTGCATATGATAAGTTCCTCAGTACTCGTAAGACTGCTCTCCGTGGTGCATTCGATGGGGGTGTCAGTAATGAAGGATGTGGAGGTGGGTGGTGGCTTCAGATTGGCGTTGTAGGTAGGGGTTCCAGCGTGCAGGTTGATTTTCCCATCTCCTCCTCCTCCTCCTCCTCCTCCTCTTCCTCCTGCACCAGCTCGCACAGCTTCCATTGGCACGATGTGGCCGAGGAGGCGATGAGCTTGCCTCCTGGTAGCACGGTAACCTGCTGTGAACTAGCTGCCTGCGCTGCCCTGACGAGAGCTGCTGCTAAGGTGGCGTGCGCTCTGCTACGACCTACCTAAGATGGTGGGGGCTCAGTTGCACTGCTCCGCCGATTCGGATTCGGATTCTAGTGGCGGACCGCAAACCGCAAAAAAAACAAAGGTTGACGGTTTACCGCCGGCGCCCAGTCCTCGCAGCGCCTCGCCTGAGCCGGCAACGTGTCCGGGGGGGCTTCCGGCAAGCTTCCACGCGTGCCCGCGCGCGTGCAGGCACGCATGAAAGCGTTTCTGCCAGCGCTTCCGCAGCGATGTAAGGGAGCTTCCCAGAGCTCTCCAGGAAAGACTTGGTAGCGTCCAAAACCCGGAGAGCGAAGAAACCATTTGGGGACAGGAAATCTTTCCTGAAGAGCTCTGGGAAGCTCCCCTGTGGCGCTGCCGAAGCGCTGGCAGAAACGCTTCCATGCATGCCTGCACGCGTGCAGGCACGCGTGGAAGCTTGCCGGAAACTGGGCGCCGGCGGTAAACCGTCAACCTTTCTTACCGCCGGGGGACTCGTAGAGCTTCCTGACAGTATATAATGTGGGAAAAAACTCCAGGGAACGACTAGTTTTTCAGCCCAAGCGATTTCGGACTTCTCAAGATGACTCTAACAAAAGAAAAACTAGTTTCGCAACACAGTTCGAATATCAAACCGAGTTCAGACCTCTGAATGCGACAGGCGGACGTGTCTGATGTCTCCAAATCGACTCATGTGATTACCAGCCCTGCAGCCCCCCTACAGCCCGAATAAAATGCAGAAAACCGACAGCATCTCTCAGGATAACTTCAATAATACAATAGTTTCGCGGACCTAGTTCGAGCAGCAGGCCGAGTTCCGAGTTTTGGGTTCGACGGACGGACGCGCCTGATGTGTCCGAATCGATTTCTGTGACCAGCAGCACTGTAGCCCTCTCCCAGCACGAGTTGAGTGCAGAAAATTCAGAGCACTTCTCAAGATCGTTCGGAGAATACGAATAGTTTCGCGAACCTAGCTCAGGCAGCAGGCCGAGTTCAGATCTCTCGATTCAACAGACGAACGCGCCTGATGACTCCTAACCGATTCCTGTGACTATGAGCTCTGTAGCTGCCCTACAGCTCGAGTTAAGTACCGAAAACCGAGAGCGTCTGTCAAGATGACTCCAATAATACAAATAGATTTGCGAACCTAGCTCGGCTAGCAGACCGAGTTCAGACCTCTAGATTCAACAGGCGAATGCGCCTGAAGATTCTGAATGCGATAGGTGTGCTGACCAGCTCTGTAGCTGCCCTACAGCTCGAGTTAAGTACAAAATACCGACAACGCGTATCAAGATGACTCGAAACGGCCGATCCCGCCGGGACGCTTTTTGGCAGTAAAAGGTACCCGATCGAGCTGAGATCAAGATGGCGAGCGGGAATAAGATCGAATCTCACGGGAAAAAATACTAGAGCTCAAACGAATTGTTGAATTTCGAGAACAAAATTTTCAACCGACCAAAAGTCAGCAAAAGGTCCGTAGAGATTTGTCTTGCCAACTAGCTCTCCAGCGCCCCGGAATTACTCTTAAGCTTCCAGCAATAACTTGCTAAGGGAAGCTCTACGAGTTACTTCCCAGTGGGACACCCTGCCCACACGGTCGGCGCCGCCAAAACTGCGCGCACCTCGTAGAGCTCTTCGGCAAAGAGCTAAGAGGAATTCGGGCGCAGGGTGGAGTAACTCGTAGAGCTTCCCTCAGTAAGTTATTGCTGGAAGCTTAAGAGTAATTCCGGAGCGCTGGAGAGCTAGCTGGCAAGAAAAAACTCGACGGACCTTTTGGTGACTTTTGGTCGGTTGAAAATTTTGTTCTCGAAATTCAACAATTCGTTTGAGCTCTAGTATTTTTTCCCGTCATATTCGATCTCATTCCCGCTCGCCATCTTGAGCTCAGCTCGATCGGGTACCTTGTACTGCCAAAAAGCGTCCCGGCGGGATCGGCCGTTTCGAGTCATCTTGATACGCGTTGTCGGTATTTTGTACTTAATTCGAGCTGTAGGGCAGCTACAGAGCTGGTAAGCACACCTATCGCATTCAGAATTATCAGGCGCGTTCGCCTGTTGAATCCAGAGGTCTGAACTCGGTCTGCTAGCCGAGCTAGGTCCGCAAACCTATTCATATTATTGGAGTCATCTTGACAGACGCTCTCGGTTTTCTGTATTTAACTCGAGCTGTAGGGCAGCCACAGGCCTCATTGTCACAGAAATCGATGGGAAATCATCATTCGCGTTCGTCTATTGAACCGAGAGCTCTGAACTCGGCCTGCTGCCTGGGCTAGGTTCGCGAAACTATTCGTATTGTCCGAATCATCTTGAGGAGTGCTCTCGATTTTCTGCACTCAACTCGTGCTGGGCAGGGCTACAGTGCTGCGGGTCACAGCGATTTGCAAACATCAGGCGCGTCTGCCCGTCGATTCCAGAGCTTGGAACTCGGTCTCCTGCTCAAACTAGGTCCGCGAAGCTATTCTATTATTCGAGTCGATACTGTCGGTTTTCTGCACTTAACTCGGGCTGTAGAGGGGCTGCAGGGCTGGGAATCACATGGGTGGATTCGCAGACATCAGACGCCCCCGCCTGTCGCATTCAGAGGTCTGAACTCGGTTTGATACTCGAACTGGATTGCGAAACTGTTTGTTTTTTGTTAGAGTCATCTTGAGAGGTCTGAAATCGCTTGGGCTGAAAAACTGGTCGTCCTTTGGAGTTATTTTTCCACACTTTATACTGTCAGGAAGCTCTACGAGTCCCCCGGCGGTTAGAAAGGTTGACGGTTTACCGCCGGCGCCCAGTCAGTTGGCCGGCCCGACGAAAAGAGAGAATGTTCTCGGAGAGCTCGCTGAGAGCTAAAGGGTTTAAGATTAAAAGCCGGACGGTGGTGGTGCCCGCCAGGAGCTCCTTTCCGTCGCCCCACAGGCCTCGCCGCGACTCGCCCGGCCCGGCAACTGGTCCAGGAGAGCCTCCGGCAAGCTTCCACGCGTGCCTGCACGCGTGCAGGCACGCGTGAAAGCGTTTCTGCCAGCGCCTCGGCAGCGCTGCGGGGGAG
This sequence comes from Prorocentrum cordatum, assembly GCA_963575745.1. Taxonomy (NCBI): domain Eukaryota; class Dinophyceae; order Prorocentrales; family Prorocentraceae; genus Prorocentrum; species Prorocentrum cordatum. Next base: position 132,713 of record CAUYUJ010018511.1, on the reverse strand, counting down.
CTTCCCAGAGCTCCAGGGAAGATTTGCTTTTTTCCCGGAGAGCTCGCTGAGAGCTAAAGGGTTTAAGATTAGAAGCCGGACGGTGGTGGTGCCTGCCAGGAGCTCCTCCACGGCGGTCCACAACCCTCGCAGCAGCTCCGGTGAACCGGTAACGTTCCCGGAGAGCTCTCTGAGAGCTAGAGGGTTTTAGATTAGAAGCCGGACGGTGATGGTGCCCGCCAGCAGCCCATCTCCGCCGCTCCACGATCCCCGCAGCGCCTCGCCTGACCCGGCAGCTGGTCCGGGGGAGCTTCCGGCAAGCGTCTACGCGTGCCTGCACGCGTGCAGGCACGCGTGGAAGCGTTCCTGGCAGCGCTTCAGAAGCGCCCCAGGGGAGCTCCCCAGAGCTCCGGCAGCGCTTCAGGGAAGCTTCCGAGGGCTCGCCAGGAACGCTTTCGGGTGCATGCCCTCCTTGCTCTCCGGGTTTTTCCCGGAGAGCTCGCTGAGAGCTAAAGGGCTTAAGATTAGAAGCCGGACGGTGGTGGTGCCCGCCAGGAGCTTTTCCGCGGCGCTCCAGAATCCCCGCAGCAGGTCGTTCGAGCCGGCAACTGGTCCGAAAGAGCTTCCGGCAAGCTTCCATGCGTGCCTGCATGCGTGCAGACACGCATGGAAGCGTTTCTGGCAGCGGTTCCGCCGCGCTCCAGGGAGCTCCCAAAGCTCTCCAGGCATGATTTCCCATCCCCGAGATTCTCTTCGCTCTCCGGGTTTTGGACGCTACCAAGTGTCCGAGGGAGCTTCCGGCAAGCTTCCACGCGTGCCTGCACACGTGCAGGCACGCACGGACGCGTTTCTGGCAGCACTTCCGCAGAGCTGCAAAGAGCTTCCCGGGGCTCTCCAGGAAAGATTTCCCGTCCCCAAAGGCTCTCTTCGCTCTCCGGGTTTTTCCCGGAGAGCTCGCTGAGAGCTAAAGTGTTTAAGATTAGAAGCCGGACGGTGGTGGTGCCCGCCAGCAGCCCATCTTTGCCGTTCCAGAATTCTCGCAGCAGGTCGTTCGAGCCGGCAGCTGGTCCGGGAGAGCTTCCGGCAAGCTTCCACGCGTGCCCGCGCGCGTGCAGGCACGCGTGGAAGTGGTTCTGGCAGCGCTTCGGAAGCGCTGCCGGGGAGCCCCCCAGAGCCCCAGAAGAGCTTTGCTCTCCGGGTTTTGGACGCCACCAAGTGACTCGTAGAGCTTCCCTGAGCTAGTTGCTGGAAGCTTAAGAGTAATTCCTCGTAGAGCTCTTCGGCATTGATGAGCTAGAGGAATTCCGGCGCGGGGTGGAGCTAGTTGGTCGACCCGGCCAGAAAGGACAAAGTGGTAACTTTTGGGTGGTTTTGCGGATATTTGAAAGATATTTGACAATTCATTTTCATAAAGCAGATTTTTCGCACCTGTGAACGAATATGAGGGCTTCTCCGTCATAATGTGAGCTCTGTAGGCACAGATTTACTACCAAAACACTTGGAGGAACCAACTTCATCTCGACATGAAAACAAATTAATTTTCAAATTTTCGAGAAATGTCTCCAGAAGCTTTCTCTTTCGACTCTGAGCCCTCTCACGCGTGAAAGGAGCTTACGAGGTTCCCGGCGGTGACCAGGTTGACGGTCTACCGCCGGCGCCAGTTCCGGCGCGCTGGAGAGCTAGTTGGCTCGAAAAAAAAGAACTGAACTTTTCACAACTTTTGGTCGGTTGAAAATTTTGTTTTCGAAATTCGACCATTCGTTAGAGCTCTAGTATTTTTTCCCGTGATATTCGATCTTATTCCCGCTCGCCATCTTGATCTCAGCTCGATCGGGTACCTTTTACTGCCAAAAAGCACACTGGCGGGATCGGTCGTTTCGAGTCATCTTGATACTTGTTGTCGGTATTTTGTACTTAACTCGAGCTGGAGGACAGCTACAGAGCTGGTAAGCACAGCTATCGCACTCAGAATCATCAGACGCGTTCGCCTGTTGAATCCATAGGTCTGAACTCGGTCTGCTAGCCGAGCTAGGTCCACAAACCTATTTGTATTATTCGAGTCAACTTGATACGCGTTGTCGGTATTTTCTACTTAACTCGAGCTGTAGGGCAGCTACAGTGCTGGTAAGCACACCTATCGCACTCAGAATCATCAGGCGCGTTCGCCTGTTGAATCCATAGGTCTGAATTCGGTCTGCTAGCCGAGCTAGGTCCGCAAACCTATTCGTATCATTGATACGCGTGGTGGGTATCGTGTACTAATTCGAGCTGCAGGGCAGCTACAGAGCTGGTAAGCACATCCATCGCACTCAGAATTGTGAGGCGCGTTCGCCTCTTGACTCCAGAGGTCTGAACTCGGTCTGCTAGCCGAGCTAGGTCCGGAAATCTATTCGTATTATTCGAGTCATCTTGATTAACGCTATCGGTTTTCTGTACTTTACTCGAGCTTCAGGGCAGCTACAGAGCCTGTAGTCACAGAAATCGATTGGGAATTATCGGGCGCGTTTGTCTGTTTCATGGAGAGCTCTGAACTCGGCCTGCTGCCCGAGCTAGGTTCGCGAAACTATTCGTATTGTCCGAATCATCGTAAAAAAAGCTCTCAATTTTCTGCACTCAACTCGTGCTGGGGGAGCGCTACAGTGCTGCGGGTCATAGAAATCGATTTGCACACATCAGGCGCGTTCGTTGGTCGATTCGAGAGCTCAGAACTTGGTCTGCTGCTCGAAACAGGTCCGCGAAACTATTGTGTTATTCGAGTTATCCTGAGAGATGCTTTCGGTTTTCTGCACTTAACTCGGGCTGTAGTGGGCTGCAGGGCTGGTAATCACATGAGTCGAGCCTGTCGCATTGAGAGGTCTGATACTCGAACTGGGTTGCGAAACTGTTTGTTTTTTTTCGTTAGAGTCATCTTCAGAGGTCTGAAATCGCTTGGGCTGAAAACTAGTCGTTCTCTGGATTTTTTCCCACACTATATACTGTCAGAAAGCTCTACGAGTCCCCCGGCGGTAAGAAAGGTTGACGGTTTACCGCCGGCGCCCAGTGGACACTACCAATTTCCCGGTGTTCCAGTGTGTGTTCTCTTTGCTCTCCGGGTTTTAGACGCTATCAATCCAACGGGTCTCTTCGCTCTCCGGGTTTTGGACGCTACCAAATGCTAAGCTGGGGTCGGTGTTCTTCGATGTGTGCAAAATTTCAAATTCGTTTTTAGAAGTGAGATTTATTTCCTGTAGCAAGCTATGGCGCACCTGCTAGTAATTTTTTTATGGCTCTAGGTCTAGTATTACTATGAAAACACTTGGAGAAAGCACTGTATAAACACCGAGAAATTTTCATTTTTCGAATTTTTCGGCTCTCGCTTCAGAAGCTTCCTTCACGTGTTCCGAGGAGCACTGTGTAAAGAGAGAGCTCACAAGGTGCCCGGCAGTAACTTGGTTGACGGTTTACCGTCGGTTCCCAGTTCAATCGCGTAAACGACCGAAAGGCGCCGCGCACGGTCGCGCGCGCCACAGGGACTCTAAAAGTGCCTTCGGGGCGGCTCAGGGGTGACAAAAAATGACAGAGTTTGCGTTCGAGGGGATTTTCTTTTGCGGCGTTGGGCGCCCTGGCGCGCACGGCCGAACGACCCCTGTAGCGGGAGACCCTGCCCACACGGCCGGCGCCGCCAAAACTGCGCGTTCAACCGCGCAAAGTGCGGAGCGAAAGGCGGCGCGCACGACCGCGCGCAGCTCAGAGGTGACCAAAATATGGGAGAGTTTGTGCAGGGCATTTTCTTTAGCTGCGTTCGGCGCCCTGGCGCGGACGGCCGAACGATCTCTGCAGCGCGACACCCTGCCCACATGGTCGGCGCCGCCAAAACTGCGCGCTCAACCGGGCAAAGTCGCGAAATTATTTCTATTCGTCGAGTCATCTTCAGAAATACTGTCGATTCTCTGCACTTAAGTCGGGCTGTAGAGCACGTAACTCGGGCTGTAGGGGGCTGCAGCGCTGGTAATGAAAGGAGTCGATCCGCAGACATCAGACGCGTCCTTCTGTCGCATTCAGAGGTGCAAAAAATATTCACTGTGAGTCGGAATGTTGGTAGGTGCTGTCGGTTTTCTTAAGTCGGGCTAGGAAGGTCTACTTGACGGTTTACCGCCGGCGCCCAGATCCTGAAAGGGTCTCTTCGCTCTTCGGGTTTTGGTACCAAGTTTCCCATCATATACCGCGTAGAGCTCTTCGGCATCGATGAACTAGAGGAATTCCGGCGCGGGGTGGAGCTAGTCGGTCCACCCGGCCGAGGCGGACAATGTGACAACTTAACTCGAAGAGCTTCCCTTAGCAAGTTATTGCTGGCAGCTTAAGAATAAAATCCCGGGGCATTGGCAAGAAAAATCACAACGGAACTTTTGGTGTTTCTTGGTCGGTTGAAAATTTTGTTTTCGAAATTCAAGCATTCGTTATATCTCTAGAATTTTTTCCGTGATATTCGATGATATTCCCGCTCGCCATCTTGATCTCAGCTCGATCGGGTACCTTTTACTGCCAAAAAGCACGCGGGCGGGATCAGCAGTTTCGAGTCATCTTAACACGCGGTGACGGTTTTCTCAAGATAACTCGAGCTTCAGTACAGCTACAGAACTGGTAAGCACAGCTAATCGATTCAGAGTGATCAAGCGCGTTCGCCTGTCGAACCCAGAGGTCTGAACTCAGTCTGCTAGCCAAGCTAGGTTCGCAAACCTATTCGTATTATTCGAGTCATCTTGACAGACGCTCTCAGTTTTCTGTACTTAAGAGCTACAGGACAGCTACAGAGCTGATGCGTACAGAATCTCATTCATAATCATCAGTGTCCGTTGTCTGTTGAATCCAGAGCTCTGAACTCGGTCTGCTGCCCGATCTAGAATCGCGAAACTATTCGTATTGTTCGAGTCATCTTGAGAGATGCTGTCGGTTCTCTGCCCTTAACTCGGGCTGTAGGGCGGCTGCAGGGCTGGTAATCACAGAAATCGATTCAGAGACATCAGAAGCGTCCGCCAGTTGCATGCAGAGGTCTGAACTCGGTTGATACTCGAGCTAGGTTTGCCAACGTATTTGTATTGTGCGAGTCATCTTGATAGGTGCTGTCGATTTACGCACGTAACTCGGGCTGTAGGAAAGCTAGAGAGCTCGTACAGAAGACAATCCAGAAGCATCGGGGGCGTTCGGCTGTTGCATCCGAGAGGTCTGAAATTGCTTGGGCTGAAAAATCATTTTTCCTGTGTAATTTGTTTCGACATTATATGTTGTCAGGAAGCTCTACACGTCCCCCGGCGGTAACCAAGGTTGACGGTTTACCGCCGGCGCTCAGTTTGGGTGGTTTTGCGAATATTTGAAAGATATTTGACAATTCATTTTGAAAAAGCAGATTTTTCGCACCTGTGAATGATTATGAGGGCTTCTCCGTCTTAATATGAGCTCTGTTGGCGCACTTTTACTATCACAACACTTGGCGGAACCATCTTCATGTCGACATGAAAAAAATCATATTTTCTCTTTTCCGGGAACTGATTCCAGAAGCCCCCTCTTTTGATGCTGAGCACTCTTACGCGTGCTAGGAGCTCTACGAGGTTCCCGGTGGTGACCAGATTGACGGTTCACCGCCGGCGCCAGTTCGATCTTATTCCCGCTCGCCATCTTGATTTCAGCTCGATCGGGTACCTTTTACTGCCAAAAAGCAGGCAGGCGGGATCGGCCGTTTCGAGTCATCTTGACACGCGATGTCGGTTTTCTGAACATAACTCGAGCTTTAGGACAGCTACAGAGCTGATAAGCACAGCTAATCGACAGAATGATCAGGCGCGTTCGTCTGTTGAATCCAGAGGTCTGAACTCGGTCTGCTAGCCGAGCTAGGATCGCAAATCTACTCAGACGCTCTCGGTTTTTTGTATTTAACTCGAGCTGTAGGGCAGCTACAGAGCTCATACTCACAGAAATCGATTGGCAATTATCAGACGCGTTCGTCTGTCCAATCGAGAGCTCTGAACTCGGCCTGCTGCCCGAGCTAGGTTCGCAAAACTATTCGTTGTTCGAGACATCTTGAGAAGTGCTCTTGGTTTTCTGCACTTAACTCGTGCTGGGGGAGAGCTACAGTGCTGCTGGTCACAGACATCCATTTGGAGACATCAGGAAGGTCATTCTTTCGAACCCAGAGCTCGGAACTCGGTCTGCTGCTCGAACTAGGTCCGCAAAACTATTGTATTATTCGTTATCCTGAGAGGTGCTGTCGGTTTTCTGCACTTAACTCGGGCTGTAGGGGGGCTGCAGGGCTGGTAACCACAGGAATCGATTCAGAGACATCAGACGCGTCCGGCTGTTGCATGCAGAGGTCTGAACTTGGTCTGATACTCGAGCTGGGTTGCCAAACTGTTCGTTTTTTTGTTAGAGTCATCGTGAGAGGTCTGAAATCCTGGGCTGAAGAACTAGTCGTTCTCTGCAATTCTTTTCTCCACATTATAACTCTCAGGAAGCTCTCGAGCCCCCCGGCGGTAACAAAGGTTGACGGTTTACCGCCGGCGCCCACTCGTAGAGCTTCCTAAGCTAGCAGCTGGAAGCTTAAGAGTAATTCGGACGCACTGGCGGGCTAGTTGGCTCGAAAAATGTCGACGAAACTTAGTTCAAAATTATGTTCTCAAAATTTGAACATTCGTTAGACCTCTAGTATTTTATCCCGTGATATTCGATCTTATTCCCGCTCGCCATCTTGATCTCAGCTCGATCGAAGGAATATTACTATCGAAAAGCACTGTGGCGGGATCGGCCGTTTCGAGTCATCTTGTTACGCGCTGACGGTTTTTGAACGAGCTGATAAGCACAGCTACCGATGTAGAATGATTAGGCGCGTTCGCCTGTTGAATCCAGAGGTCTGAACTCGGTCTGTTAGCCGAGCTAGGTCCGCAAACCTATGCGTATTATTCGAGTCATCTTGACAGGAACTCTCGGTTTTCTGTACTTAACTCGAGCTGTAGGACAGCTACAGAGCTAATATTCACAGAAACCGATTCAGAATCATCAGTTGCGTTTGTCTGTCGAATCCAGAGCTCTGAACTCGGTCTGCTGCCCGATCTAGAATCGCGAAACTCTTCGTATTGGTCGAGTCATCTGGAGAAGTGCTCTCGGTTTTCTTCACTCAACTCGCGCTGAGGGGGGCTACAGTGCTGGTGGTCACAGGAATCGATTTGAAGACATCAGGCGCGTCCGCCTGTCGAATTCAGAGCTCGGAACTCGGTCTGCTGCCCGAATTAGGTCTGCGAAACTACTGTATTGTTCGAGTCATCCTGAGAGGTGCTGTCGGTTGTCTGCACTTAACTCGGGCTGTAGGGGGGCTGCAGGGCTGATAATGACAGGAGTCGATTCGCAGACATCAGACGCGTCCGCCTGTCGCATTCAGAGGTCAACAAATATTCACTATGAGTCGGAATGTTGGTAGGTGCTGTCGGTTTTCTCAACTTAAGTCGAGCTAGGAAGCTCTACGAGTCTCCCGGCGGTAACCAAGGTTGACGGTTTACCGCCGGCGCCCAGTTCTCTTCGCTCTCCGGGTTTTGGACGCTGCCAAGTGACAACTTTTGGGTGGTCTTGCGAATATACCTCGTAGAGCTCTTCGGCATCGATGAGCTAGAGGAATTCCGGCGCGGGGTGGAGCTAGTTGGCCCACCCGGCCGAGGCGGACAACGTGGCAACTTTTGGGTGGTTTTGCTAATATTTGAAAGGTATTTGACAATTTATTTTGAGAAAGCAGATTTTTGCGCGTCGCATTGGCATATAAACTCCTCTCCGACAGCAGCTCATTTCTGCCGATGCATTTTCTTATGAGTTGACTTCCAGGAACTGAGCGAATATGAACGTCGAAAAAATCGAAAATGAAGATTTTCGAAAAATTTTTATTTTTTGATTCTACTCCGATTCTGAGCACTCTTGCCAGTGTCAGGAGCTCTACGAGGTTCCCGGCGGTGACTAGTTTGACGGTTCACCGCCGGCGCCTTGAGAAACCAGATTTTTCGCACCTGTGGACGACTATGAGGGCCTCTCCGTCTGAATATGAGCTCTCTAGTTGCACTTCTACTATCAAAACACTTGGCGCAACCAACTTCATGTCGACATGAAAAAATCAGGTTTTCTTTTTTTCGAGAAATGCTTCGAGAAGCCCTCTCTTTTGATGCTGAGCACTCTTTCGCGTGCGAGGAGCTCTACGAGGTTCCCGGCGGTGACCGGGTTGACGGTTCACCGCCGGCGCCAGTTTCCCTCCCCGACGGTCTCTTCGCTCTCCGGGTTGTGGACGCTACCAATGCCCCAGGGAGCCCTCCAGGAAAGATTTCCCGTCCCCAAGAGCCTCCTTGCTCTCCGGGTTTTGGACGCTACCAAGTTGCTGGAAGCTTAAGAGTACCTCGTAGAGCTCTTCGACGTCGATCAGCTAGAGGAATTTTGACGCGGGGTGGAGCTAGTAACTCGTAGAGCTTCCCTTAGCAAGCTATTGCTTGAGCTGAACGGTAATTCCGGGGCGCTGGAGAGCTAGTTGGCAAGAAAAATATCGACGGACCTTTCGGTGACTTTTGGCCGGTTGAAAATTTGAATCTCGAAATTCAAGCATTCGTTAGAGCTCTAGTATTTTTTCCCGTGATATTCGATCTCATTCCCGCTCGCCATCTTGGTCTCAGCTCGATCGGGTACCTTTTACTGCCAAAAAGCACACGGGCGGGATCGGCAGTTTCGAGTCATCTTGACACGCGGTGGCGGTTTTCTCAAGATAACTCGAGCCTCAAGGCGTCAGGGTTCGAGGCGTCACGGGTTCGAGGCGTCGGGGTTCGACGTCGAACAGGGCCCACGTCAGGGCGCACACGCAGGCTTGCCTCAAGCCCCCCTCTCGTGCGGTGCGTGTTTGACGTATCGCGGGGGCTGTGTTCACATTGAATCCTCGCTCTCGTTCTTGATATCAAGATATCGTGGGGATCGCAGGAAGATCAGGATTTGTCTGGATTTTACAAAAGACCACTGTGGGCGGTTGGATTGAAAACGGACTCGCAGGGAGCATATATTATACCGTCAGAAGACGATCAGAGTGAATATTTCACGTCAGCTGACTTTGGTGTGGATAGTGACCCACATCCGTGTGATTGGTTGAAAGACACATCAGCTACTGTGCCGCGATTAACGACGCAGGAGAAGAGAGAATATCAGATAGCACTTGAAGTTGGAAATTTCTCCACCAGAGGCATTTGTTCAGCAGGAGGCGTACGATTTCAAGAAGATTGGGCAATCAGATAGATATCAGGCTGCACTTCACACATTGCGTACAGTCAAAGAGAGGAATAAACGACGTTCGCCAGCAATCATGGCGGATGACAAAGCAGAAGATAGCAAAATGGGAGGGAATGCGAGTAGTGAATGGTTGAGAGAGGTGAGGGCGAAAGGGGAGGGCAAAGGTTCCAGTGCTTCGAGTGGTCTGGCCGCGGCTTCCAGTGCTGCTGTCCAGGCGCCTCATTTAGCTACAGCCCAAGTCCCCAAGGCTACGAGTGGTCTGGCCGTGGCCCAAAGTGCTGCTGTCCAGGCGCCTCAACCAGCTACAATGACGCCCGAGGAAATGTTCAGACAGATTTTGAAGGGCCAGAGTGAAGTAACTGCGACGGTTAGTGAGTTCAAAACATCGGTTGCAGCTGATTTACATGTCATGGAGGAAAAGATTGATAGAACAACGTCAGATGTCAAAACGTTATCGGAGCAAATGAAGCAGGCCCAAACTGACATTCAGAATCTGAAAAAATGGAGACGCTCAATCTTGCGCAAGCGGTTCGACTAGATACGGATCAGGTGACGCGGGCAGTGGTGCAGGGCATAATTCGAACTGGGTACCATCATATATTGAGTTCAAAGGATGGATATCACGTGAGGGTTGGAAGAATAGAGAGATAAAACAAAGGGAGGCCATGAAACAACAGGTGCTGACCGACAGCATAACGAAATTATTGGGGTTGGCATCGCTGGACGCAACGCATAATACTGCTTTTGATCATGCGAGAACTGCGGGGGAGAATACTGGCAGGTACTGGCCATACACACGAGGGCGGATCTATTTCAAAAAGGGGACGGCGGTGGAGATCATATGGCAGGTTCGGAATTGTTTCGACAGCGAATACAAGAGGGGAAACACTGACCTTCCACCGAATGTAAAGTTTCATGTAGAATGCGCGCCATGGAGAACACCCCATGTCCAACAGATTGGTAAGTTCCAGAGTTGCTTTGCGGAAGTGAAGAAAACGACGGGGACAATGTGCAAGGGGGAGCCAGGGCCGCCAAAATCATACATATGGTTTACACAAAACCCACAGGCAGATCCAGACACAAGAGTACTGATTGCTGAATGGGGTGTACACAGCGGGTGGGCGCTACACACTAATAATCTGAGGAGGGTGGAGCCTGAGGTGGATCAAGAGGGGTTACTCACGAAGCTCAGACAGACGAACAATTGACGGTGCCAGTCTGCCACTCAGCTCGCGGTGGCAACTTGGAATCTCAACATGAGGAATAGCGAGCTTTTGCCAGCAATGCTGGAGTTTTGTCATTATGATGTGCTATGCTTGCAGGAGTGTCAGTACATGTCATCGGAAGCATTTGAAGCATGTGGGTGGCAGGTGCGTTTTAGTGTGTGTGCCGACGAGCTACTGTGGCCTTCAGGGGCCCATGGGCGGCGACTATTTCGGACAGTAAGGGCGGTGAGAGGTTTGCTGTTGTACAATTTGCATCTGTGGTCGTGTCCTCAGTGTACCTACCCACAGTGCAGCGGGGAGATGATAGGCTCGATGAATATTGTGACGTTCTAGCTAAGCTGTGTGCATGCATCGAGCAATACCAGGGGTCCAAAGTATTGCAGTTTGTGGGGGCAGATGCGCAGACGGAGCTGGAACCAAATCTCTTGGGGTTCACGGGAGAAGGATTGGAGGAGGTGTGGATGAGGTCGGAGGCGAAACATCATGAGGAGAGGAGGAGGAATCTGCTCGTGCGCTTTCTGAATCACTGGGGTCTTTGTGCAGCCAACACCTACGGCGTGCGACAAGTGACGCACAGGCCGTGGAGTACCAGCAGCTACTCCAGGGTGTTGGACTATGTATTTGTGCCGACACAATTTGCAGGTACCGAGGTGGCTCGGACCAACTGCTCATTTGAATGCACGGTGGAATTTGTTGATCCTACACAGGATCGAGCGTCGCGCTACAGTGACCATGCGAAGGTAGGGGTGAGGATAAAACATGCGTCGGTGCGCAAGCCTTTCGTACGACCCAGGCCCCCGAGCCTCATCAATTGGGCCCCGGAGGATTATGAGTCAGCGAATGTGTTCAGTACACTGGCCGATGTGCAGGTACAACAACATATGAACCAACAGGGTGACATAGATATACAAACAGTTGGACAGATGCTTGTGAGTGCTGCGACGATGTGTAGGCATACAAAGTGCAGGGCGGATACTAAACCGATCAAAAAACATGACCAACTCGTGGGCGTTGAAGCGGAGTTAAGGAGGGGTGTCTTCGGTGAGCGTAGGAAACAATTACTGAGACGTCAGAAAACACTCCGAAGAAAGTTCAGGCGGGAACAGCTCCTCAAGGACTCCACTGGCCTCAAACATGGACCCCGTAGGTGTATCAAGGAAATGCTGTGTGACGGGATACTGACAGAAAATAAACAAAGATGGGTGGAGGAGCTCAACAAACACGTACAACGGTCATATACATGTGATGGGGAGGGAGGAGCTGCAAAGAGAGAGTTGCATCGACTACGGACACAGTGGGAGGCAGAGGGCAGAACTACGAACAGGGTCATATCTATGGGTGTGTTGCTGGGGGCTCGAGCCCGATTGAAGGGCGGCACCGCAGCGGGCTCTGATGGCCTGGTGGCGGAGATTCTCAAAGCAATGCCTTGGAATGCATTGAGATTGATACGACACTCATTTCAAGAAATACATGATCAGAAAAAGTCGTCACCTGATTCGTGGAGAAAGTTGTGCGTACAGTTGGCTCCAAAAATGAGCATGATCCAAACATTTGGGGAGACTCGTGCAATATCGCTGTTGAGTGTTATGAGCAAGTGGTACATGGCGTGCCTTCTTATTCTTGTGGAGGAACATGGACATATCAAAAAATTGGCGACATATGGATTCCAGAAGAGTCACAACGTTCATCACATGACGGCCCCTTTGCTGCACATGACACGTCATGCCACTCTCTGGGGAAAAGGCGAGTCGGTACATATGGGGATAATGGGTATAAAGAAAGCGTTTGATCATGTCACTTTCTCGATGGTGATCCGCGCGATGGAACATCTGAGATATCCAACAGATCTGATTATTGCAATTGTGGAGCCTATGATTGGACACACAGCAGTTTTTGATTTCCAGGATGTGTGCAGCGAAGAGATCCTGTATAACAAGTCGGTGCGAACTGGAGGGAAAGAAGGCCCAGTGCTCTTCAATATTGTGTTGGAGGCAATGTGGGCCTCTATTGCTGAATCATGGGAAGCATGTCATTATGGAGTACGATTGGAAGGCGAGGGGACACAACAGGCGCTGGTCAACCATTACATATGGGCTGACAATGTGGTGCTGCTGGCAGCTTCGGCGAATCAGCTGAGGAATATGGTGAGTATGTTGACCGTGGCCCTCAGGCGGGCTGGCATGGACTGGAAGATTGAGAGCCTGGAGTACCTTGTTTTTGGGCCGAGACAAAACCAGGGACCACAATCATTAGTTTGCGAACTGGGAGATGATATTTGTGCACGGGCTGGAGACCCCAGCCTACCCTATCAATTACGTGAGGCGGTGGTTTTGCCGAGAAAAAGCGAGTGCGACATACTGGGAGTTAAATTTGTGACGAACCCGAGGGGATTTCCATGCAGTGCGGCACCGTATTGATGCAGGCAGGCGGTGTTTCTATGCTGATATTAAATTCTATCGACCACGCGCGGTGAGCATGAGGGAGAAATTCAGACGGTATCAGAGCAGAGTTCAACAGATCATATGCCATGGATGTGTGGGGTGGAGCTGTAATGAACATGTGCTGAACATATTGAGGAGCTTTGAAGGAAGATGTTTGAACACAATGCGGGGATTACATAGAAAAGAGACGGAAACGTGGGAGGAGTTCAGGGATCGCAGTACCAACAGATCCAGGGAGATGTTCAAGGAGGGGGGGTTCAAAACGTTGGTGGAGAAAGTTGTGAGGTACAACTTTGAATTCGCCGTGGAGGTATCCCAATATAAGTGCCACATGCCGTCCACTGTGTATAGCAAATCGTGGCAGCAGACGCTGCGCTCCATGTTGCACGTATCGGGGGAGTGGACGGTGCAGAGGGATGAAATGCTGGCGGCAGTAAGTCGGACGATGTCGAGAGAGGGAACGAGACGGCTCAGAGGCAGACCACGAATCGTGGCGAGCAGCTGGCATGCACCCTTTGAAAAATGGAGGTCGCTTCTGTGGCACGACACGTGCGTTGTACCGACGGATTGGGAGGAGTTTGTGGAACACATATCACAGATACCCAAAGTGGAGGATATGTTTGTGAGGAGGAGTAAGGAGAGGAGGATGGGAGGGTTTGCGAAGACACCGACAGATGACGAGTTGGCCCGACGTCTTGCAGTTATTAACGAACAGACTACGATATGGGACCCTGGGATGGAAGGTATCGCTGTTGAAATGTGCGGAGACAGTAAAACGGTCGTACAATGGTTGAGGGGAGTCTGGGCTTGTGACAACAGTGGGTATGCCAAACGGATCGCCAGGATACAAAATATCATGTATGACGTGAGTGAACAACACAACATACGATGCCCGACGTACGGTAGGGATTTCTGGAAACATATCTATAGGGAAGCCAATGCCTATGCTGATGAGCTTACACACCATGCGAGAGAAGGAAACTGTTACAGAATTTACAAGCACGACTATCTCAAACAGAACAGGACAAACATCAAATACATCAGAGGATGCTGGGATGGTGGAGTGCAGTGAGGGTGCTGCAGGAGGTCACTGGATCGAAGTTGCTCCAGAGAATGGCCCGTGGACACTCGTGAGCTCAGAAGCCTACATGTTTGATGTAGGAGCCACCGTGACGGAGGCAGAATTATCTGCTGCCGAGCGCCTGTGCACAGGTGTGGAGCACATTGTTAAAGAAATTTCCTCTGCAAAGCGGAGGAGGCGGATTTAACTGGCTCTAGCCCTTAGGCTTGGGCGCACGCGCCCTGTGTAGCCTGACCAAACACCAAACTCGAGCTTCAGGACAGCTACAGAGCTGGTAAGGACAGCTAATCGATTCAGAATGATCAGGCGCGTTCGCCTGTTGAACCCAGAGGTCTGAACTCGGTCTGCTAGCCGAGCTAGTTCTGCAAACCTATTCGTATTATTCAAGTCATCTTGACAGACACTCTCGGTTTTCTGGACTTAACTCGAGCTACAGGGCAGCTGCAGAGCTGATACGTACAGAATCTGATTCAGAATCATCAGTTGCCGTTGTCTGTCGAATCCAGAGCTCTGAACTCGGTCTGCTGCCCGATCTAGAATCGCGAACTATTCGTATTGTTCGAGTCATCTTGAGAGATGCTGTCGGTTCTCTGCACTAACTCGGGCTGTAGGGGGGCTGCATGGCTGGCAATCACTGGAATCGATTTGGAGACAAGAGGCGCGTCCGGCTTTCGAATCTAGAGCTCCGAACTCTGTCTGCTGCCCGAACTAGGTCCGCGAAACTATTCGTATTGTTCGAGTCATCCTGAGAGGTGCTGTGGGTTTCCTGCACTTAACTCGGGCTGTAGAGGGGGCTGCAGGGCCTGGTAATCACAGGAATTGATTCAGAGACATCAGACGCGTCCGCCTGTCGCATGCAGAGGTCTGAACTTGGTCTGACACTCGAGCTAGGTTTGCCAAACTATTCGTATTGTTCGAGCCATCTTGAGAGATGCTGTCGATTACGCACGTAACTCGGGCTGTAGGAGAGCTGCAGAGCTCGTACAGAAGACAATCCAGAAGCATCGGGGGCGTTCGGCTGTTGCATCCGAGAGGTTTGAAATTGCTTGGGCTAAAAAATATTTGTCGGTGTCATTTTTTTCGACATTATATGTTGTCAGGAAGCTCTACGAGTCCCCTGGCGGTAACAAAGGTTGACGGTTTACCGCCGGCGCCCAGTTGGCCGACCCGGCCAGAAAGAACAAAGTAACTCGTAGAGCTTCCCTTAGCAAGTTATTGCTGGAAGCTTAAGACTAATTCCGGGGCGCTGGAGAGCTAGTTGGCAAGAAATCTCGACGGACCTTTTGGTGATTTTTGGCCGGTTGAAAATTTGGTTCTCGAAATTCAACAATTCGTTTGAACTCTAGTATTTTTTCCCATGATATTCGATCTTATTCCCGCTCGCCATCTTGATCTCAGCTCGATCGGGTACCTTTACTGCCAAAAAGCAGGCAGGCGGGATCGGCCGTTTTAAGTCATCTTGACACGCGATGACGGTTTTCTCAAGATAACTCGAGCTTCAGTACAGCTACAGAACTGGTAAGCACACCTAATCGATTCAGAGTGATCAAGCGCGTTCGCCTGTCGAAGCCAGAGGTCTGAACTCGGTCTGCTAGCCGAGCTAGGTCCGCAAACCTATTCGTATTATTCGAGCCATCTTGACAGACGCTCTCGGTTTTCTGTATTTAACTCGAGCTACAGGACAGCTACAGAGCTGATACGTACAGAATCTGATTCAGAATCATCAGTGGCCGTTGTCTGTTGAATCCAGAGCTCTGAATTGGGTCTGCTGCCCGATCTAGAATCGCGAAACTATTCGTATTGTTCGAGTCATCTTGAGAGATGCTGTCGGTTCTCTGCACTTAACTCGGGCTGTAGGGGGGTGCATGGCTGATAACCACTGGACTCGATTTGGAGCATCAGCCGCGTCCGCCTTTCGAACCCAGAGTTCCGAACTCATTCTGCTGCCCGAACTAGATCCGCGAAACTATTCGTATTCTTCGAGTCATCCTGAGAGGTGCTGTCGGTTTCCTGCACTTAACTCGGGCTGCAGGGGGGGCTGCAGGGCTGGTAATCACAAGAATCGATTCGGACAAATCAGACGAATCCGCCTGTCGCATGCAGAGGTCTGAACTCGGTCTGATACTCGAGCTAGGTTTACCAAACTATTCGTATTGTTCGAGTCATCTTGAGAGGTGCTGTCGATTTAGGCACGTAGCTCGGGCTGTAGAAGAGCTAAAGAGCTCGTGCAGAAGACAATCCAGAAGCATCGGGCGTTCGGCTGTTGCATCCGAGAGGTCTGAAATTGCTTGGGCTGAAAAAGTATTTTTCTGTGTAATTTCTTTCGACATTATATGTTGTCTGGAAGCTTTACGAGTCCCCCGGCGGTAACAAAGGTTGACGGTTTACCGCCGGCGCCCAGTAACTCGTAGAGCTTCCCTTAGCAAGCTATTGCTGGAAGCTTAAGAGTAATTCCGGGGCGCTGGAGAGCTAGTTGGCAAGAGAAATCTCGACGGACCTTTTGGTGACTTTTGGTCGGTTGAAAATTTCGTTCTCGAAATTCCACAATTCGTTTGAGCTCTAGTATTTTTTCCCGTGATATTCGATCTTATTCCCGCTCGCCATCTTCATCTGGGCTCGATCGGGTACCTTTTACTGCCAAAAAGCACACAGGCGGGATCGGCCGTTTCGAGTCATCTTGTCATGCGCTGTCGGTTTTCTCGAGATAACTCGAGCTTCAGGACAGCTACAGAGCTGGTAAGCACACCTAATCGATTCAGAATGATCAGGCGCGTTCGCCTGTTGAACCCAGAGGTCTGAACTCGGTCTGCTAGCCGAGCTAGGTCCGCAAACCTATTCGTATTATTCGAGTCATCTTGACAGACGCTCTCGGTTTTCTGTACTTAACTCGAGCTACAGGACAGCTGCAGAGCTGATACGTACAGAATCTGATTCAGAATCATCAGTGGCCGTTGTCTGTTGAATCCAGAGCTCTAAACTCGGTCTGCTGCCCGATCTAGAATCGCGAAACTATTCGTATTGTTCGAGTCATCTTGAGAGATGCTGTCGGTTCTCTGCACTTAACTCGGGCTGTAGGGGGGCTGCAGTGCTGGTAATCACTGGAATCGTTTCGGACATCAGGCGCGTCCGCCTGTCGAATCCAGAGCTCTGAACTCTGTCTGCTGCCCGAACTAGGTCCGCGAAACTATTCGTATTGTTCGAGTCATCCTGAGAGGTGCTGTGGGTTTCCTGCACTTAGCTCGGGCTGTAGGGGGGCTGCAGGGCTGGTAATCACAGGAATCGATTCAGAGACATCAGACGCGTATGCAGAGGTCTGAACTCGGTCTGATACTCGAGCTAGGTTTGCCAAACTATTCGTATTGTTCGAGTCATCTTGAGAGGTGCTGTCGATTTACGCACGTAACTCGGGCTGTAGGAGAGCTACAGAGCTCGTACAGAAGACAATCCAGAAGCATCGGGGGCGTTCGGCTGTTGCATCCGAGAGGTCTGAAATTGCTTGGGCTGAAAAACTATTTGTTATGTGTAATTTTTTCCGACATTACATGTTGTCAGGAAGCTCTACGAGTCCCCCGACGGTAACAAAGGTTGACGGTTTACCGCCGGCGCCCAGTGACAACTTTTGGATGGTTTTGCGAATATTTCAAAGATATTTGACCATTTATTTTGAGAAAGCAGATTTTTCGCACCTGTAGACGACTATGAGGGCCTCTCCGTCTTAATATGAGCTCTCTACATGCATTTTTACTGTCAAGACACTTGGCGAAACCAACTTTATGTCGACATGGGAAAAAAATCATATTTTCTCTTTTCTGAGAAATGCTTCCAGAAGCCCTCTCTTTTCATGCTGAGCACTCTTAGGCATGCTAGGAGCTCTACGAGGTTCCCGGCGGTGACGAGGTTCTGTTTTGCCTGAGACTTTGTTGGGCCTGGCCTCAGTGGCCAAGACGGTCCCAGCAAAGACGCAAAAGACGAGGTTGACCTCTCACCGCCGGCGCCAGTAATTCTGGCGCGCTGGAGAGCTAGTTGGCAAGAAAAATCTCGACGGACCTTTCGCTGACTTCTGGTCGGTTTAAAATTTGGTTCTCGAAATGCAACCATTCGACATCGATGAGCTAGAGGAATTCCGGCGCGGGGTGGAGCTAGTTGGTCGACCCGACCAGAAAGGACAATGTGACAACTTTTGGGTGGTTTTGCGAATATTTGAAAGATATTTGACCGTTTATTTTGAGAAAGCAGATTTTTCGCACCTGTAGACGAATATGAGGGCCTCTCTGTCTTAATATGAGCTCTCTAGATGCACTTTTACTATCAAAACACTTGGCGCAACCAACTTTATGTCGACATGAACAAAAATCATGTTTTCTCTTTTTCGAGAAATGCTTTCAGAAGCCCTCTCTTTTGATGCTGAGCACCCTTACGCGTGCTAGGAGCTCTACGAGGTTCCCGGCGGTGACCAGGTTGACGGTTCACCGCCGGCGCCAGTTGGTTCTCGAAATTCCACCATTCGTTTGAGCTCTGGTATTTTTTCTGACCGTATTCGATCTTATTCCCGCTCGCCATCTTGATCTCAGCTCGATATGTTAAATATTTCTGCAAAAAAGCATCGCGGCGGGATCGGCTGTTTCGAGTCATCTTGATACGCGTTGTCGGTATTTTGTGCTTAACTCGAGCTGTAGGGCAGCTACAGAGCTCATCATCAGAGAAATCGATTGCGAATCATCAGGCGCGTTCGTCTGTTCCATCTAGAGGTCTGAACTCGGTCTGCTGCCCGAGCTAGGTTCGCGAAACTATTCGTGTTGTTGGAGTCATCTTGAGAGGTGCTGACAGTTTTCTGCACTTAACTCGGGCTGTAGGGGGGCTACAGGGCTCGTACTCACAGGAATCGATTCGGAGACATCAGCCGCGTCTGCCTGTCG
Organism: Prorocentrum cordatum; assembly: GCA_963575745.1. NCBI lineage: Eukaryota > Dinophyceae > Prorocentrales > Prorocentraceae > Prorocentrum > Prorocentrum cordatum. Next base: position 113,800 of record CAUYUJ010018511.1, on the reverse strand, counting down.
CATTCAGAGCTCTGGACTCGGTCTGCTGCCCGAGCTAGGTCCGCGAAACTATTCGTATTTTCGAGTCATCTTGAGAGGTGCTGTCGAATTACGCACTGAACTCGGGCTGTAGGGGGGCTACAGGGCTCGTACTCACAGGAATCGATTCGGAGACATCAGGCGCGTCCGCCTGTCGCATTCAGAGCCCTGAACTCGGTCTGCTGCCCGAACTAGGTCCGCAAAACTATTCGTATTCTTCGAGTCATCTTGAGAGGTGCTGTCCGTTTTCTGCACTTAACTCGAGCTGTAAGGGGGCTGCAGGGCTGGTGATCACTGGAATCGATTCGGAGACATCGGTCGCGTCCACCTGTCGCACGCAGAGCCCTGAACTCGGCCTGCTGCCCGAGCTAGGTCCGCGAAACTATTCGTATTGCTCGAGTCATCTTGAGAGATGCTGTCGGTTCTCTGCACTTAACTCGGGCTGTAGGGGGGCTGCAGTGCTGGTGATCACTGGAATCGATTCGGAGACATCAGGCGCGTCCGCCTGTCGAATCCAGAGCTCTGAACTCTGTCTGCTGCCCGAACTAGGTCCGCGAAACTATTCGTATTGTTCGAGTCATCCTGAGAGGTGCTGTGGGTTTCCTGCACTTAGCTCGGGCTGTAGGGGGGCTGCAGGGCTGGTAATCACAGGAATCGATACAGAGATATCAGACGCGTATGCAGAGGTCTGAACTCGGTCTGATACTCGAGCTAGGTTTGCCAAACTATTCGTATTGTTCGAGTCATCTTGAGAGGTGCTGTCGATTTAGGCACGTAGCTCGGGCTGTAGGAGAGCTACAGAGCTCGTACAGAAGACAATCCAGAAGCATCGGGGGCGTTCGGCTGTTGCATCCGAGAGGTCTGAAATTGCTTGGGCTGAAAAACTATTTGTTCTGTGTATTTTTTTTTCGACATTACATTTTGTCAGGAAGCTCTACGAGTCCCCCGACGGTAACAAAGGTTGACGGTTTACCGCCGGCGCCCAGTGACAACTTTTGAATGGTTTTGCGAATATTTCAAAGATATTTGACCATTTATTTTGAGAAAGTAGATTTTTCGCACCTGTAGACGACTATGAGGGCCTCTCCGTCTTAATCTGAGCTCTCTAGATGCATTTTTATTGTCAGAACATTTGGCGAAACCCACTTTATGTCGACATGGGAAAAAATGATATTTTCTCTTTTCTGAGAAATGCTTCCAGAAGCCCTCTCTTTTCATGCTGAGCACTCTTAGGCGTGCTAGTAGCTCTACGAGGTTCCCGGCGGTGACGAGGTTGACGGTTCACCGCCGGCGCCAGTAATTCTGGCGCGCTGGAGAGCTAGTTGGCAAGAAAAATCTCGACGGACCTTTTGCTGACTTCTGGTCGGTTTAAAATTTGGTTCTCGAAATCCAACCATTCGACATCGATGAGCTAGAGGAATTCCGGCGCGGGGTGGAGCTAGTTGGTCGACCCGACCAGAAAGGACAATGTGACAACTTTTGGGTGGTTTTGCGAATATTTGAAAGATATTTGACCATTTATTTTGAGAAAGCAGATTTTTCGCACCAGTAGACGAATATGAGGGCCTCTCTGTCTTAATATGAGCTCTCTAGATGCACTTTTACTCTCAAAACACTTGGCGCAACCAACTTTATGTCGACATGAAAAATAAACATGTTGTCTCTTTTTCGAGAAATGCTTCCAGAAGCCCTCTCTTTTGATGCTGAACACTCTTACGCGTGCTAGGAGCTCTACGAGGTTCCCGGCGGTGACCAGGTTGACGGTTCACCGCCGGCGCCAGTTGGTTCTCCAAATTCCACCATTCGTTTGAGCTCTGGTATTTTTTCTGACCATATTCGATCTTATTCCCGCTCGCCATCTTGATCTCAGCTCGATATGTTAAATATTTCTGCAAAAAAGCATCGCGGCGGGATCGGCTGTTTCGAGTCATCTTGATACGTGTTGTCGGTATTTTGTACTTAACTCGAGCTGTAGGGCAGCTACAGAGCTCATTATCAGAGAAATCGATTGCGAATCATCAGGCGCGTTCGTCTGTTCCATCTAGAGGTCTGAACTCGGTCTGCTGCCCGAGCTAGGTTCGCGAAACTGTTCGTGTTGTTGGAGTCATCTTGAGAGGTGCTGACAGTTTTCTGCACTTAACTCGGGCTGTAGGGGGGCTACAGGGCTCGTACTCACAGGAATCGATTCGGAGACATCAGCCGCGTCTGCCTGTCGCATTCAGAGCTCTGGACTCGGTCTGCTGCGGCCATGCCGTAATGACAACAAACCATAATGGAAGGCTCAACTCAAGACATACGCAAATGGTGAATGCGTGGCGACAGGTTCTAATGGAAGCAGGGGGGCAGATACCAGACAGAAATGTGGAACGCTTACTCCGAGAAACGCACATACCGATCCCAGCAGGCGACGACCGACGGCTAGATCTTATTGTTCCTGGGCTCAATGTCGATCGAGGGTTGCCACTCTTCTGCGACGTTACTGTGGTATCTCCCCTTGCACGCACGGGAGGCCCGCGCTACGGAACAAGCAACAGAGGTGGGAAGATGTTGGAAAGGGCCGAACAAGACAACAATGTGACTTATCACGACGTTATTTCAACGGGACTGGGGTCACTACAATGTCTGGGGGCAGAGGTGTTTGGAAGATGGGGCAAACAACCCGTGCGGTTACTGCCCGCACTGGCCAAGGAACGGTGCAGGTACCTACATGTGCGAATACGGCGGGGTACAACATTGGGCCTTCTACACAGATGGTGGGGGCTCCTTGGCATTACTCTGCAAAAAGCCGCAAGCCACATGGTGCTGGAGGAGTGGTCAGATATCCCGACTCTGAGGCTTGAAGCCCCCTGCCCGCTGGACGAGCTCGCTGTCCTGTAGGCTGGAGGGGGCGCTTTCCCTTCTCCTCCTCCTCCTCCTCCTCCTCCTCCTCCTTTTCCCTGCTTAGCCGCGCACCGGGGCTGTGCAGGTTCCGTCGTGTTTCACCCCATTTGCGTTTAGCGAATGGCACTTGGAGGTGTATGTGTGTGGGCTGCGCTGCGGGGGGGTGAAACAAAAATTGTTCGAGTCATCTTGAGAGGTGCTGTCGAATTACGCACTGAACTCGGGCTGTAGGGGGGCTACAGGGCTCGTACTCACAGGAATCGATTCGGAGACATCAGGCGCGTCCGCCTGTCGCATTCAGAGCCCTGAACTCGGTGTGCTGCCCGAGCTAGGTCCGCAAAACTATTCGTATTCGTCGAGTCATCTTGAGAGGTGCTGTCCGTTTTCTGCACTTAACTCGAGCTGTAAGGGGGCTGCAGGGCTGGTAATCACTGGAATCGATTCGGAGACATCGGTCGCGTCCACCTGTCGCATGCAGAGCCCTGAACTCGGCCTGCTGCCCCAGCTAGGTCCGCGAAACTATTCGTATTGCTCGAGTCACTTGGTAGCGTCCAAAACCCGGAGAGCAAAGAGCACACGCTGGAGAAAGCTTTCTTGGCGAGCTTTCGAACGCTCTCGCAAAGCTCTTGTGGTGCTCTGGGGGGGCTCCCTGCAGCGCTGCTGAAGCGCTGCCAGAATCGCTTCCATGCGTGCCTGCACGCGTGCAGGCACGCGTGGAAGCTTGCCGGAAGCTCTCCCGGACACGTTGCCGGCTCAGGCGAGCTGCTGCGAGGATCGTGGAGTGGCGGAGATGGGCTCCTGGCGGGCACCACCACCGTCCGGCTTCTAATCTTAAGCCCTCTAGCTCTCAGCGAGCTCTCCGGGAATCTTCAGAGGTCCGCGAAACTATTCGTATTGCTCGAGTCATCTTCAGAGGTGCTGTCGATTTTCTGCACTTAACTGGGCAGTAAGGGAGCTGCAGGGCTGGTAATCACAGGAATCGATTCGGAGACATCAGGCGCGTCCGCCTGCTGCATTCAGATGTCTGAACTCGGTCTGATACTCGAGCTATATTCGCGAAACTATTTGTATTGTTCGAGTGATCTTCAGAGGTGCTGTCGATTTGCGCACGTAACTCGGGCTGTAGGAGAGCTACGGAGCTCGTGCGCACAGAAAACGATCCAGAAGCATGAGGGGCGTTTGGCTGTCGCATCGAGAGGTCTGAAATCGTTTAGGCTGAAAAATATATCGTATAGCTTCCCTTAGCAAGCTATTGCTGGAAGCTTAAGAGTAATTCCGGGGCGCTGGAGAGCTAGTTGGCAAGACAAATCTCGACGGACCTTTTGGTGACGTTTGGTCGGTTGAAAATTTTGTTCTCGAAATTCCTCAATTCGTTTGAGCTCTAGTATTTTTTCCCGTGATATTCGATATTATTCCCGCTCGCCATCTTGATCTCAGCTCGATCGGGTACCTATTACTGCCAAAAAGCACACTTGCGGGATCGGCCGTTTCGAGTCATCTTGTCACGCGCTGTCGGTTTTCTCAAGATAACTCGAGCTTCAGGACAGCTACAGAGCTGGTGAGCACAGCTAATCGATTCAGATTGATCAGGCGCGTTTGCCTGTTGAACCCAGAGGTCTGAACTCGGTCTGCTAGCCGAGCTAGGTCCGCAAACCTATTCGTATTATTCGAGTCATCTTGACAGACGCTCTCGGTTTTCTGTACTTAACTCGAGTTACAGGACAGCTACAGAGCTGATGCGTACAGAATCTGATTCAGAATCATCAGTGGCCATTGTCTATTGAATCTAGAGCTCTGATCTCGGTCTGCTGCCCGATCTAGAATCGCGAAACTATTCGTATTGTTCGAGTCATCTTGAGAGATGCTGTCGGTTCTCTGCACTTAACTCGGGCTGTAGGGGGGCTACAGTGCTAGTGGTCACAGGAATCGATTCGAAGGCATCAGGCGCGTCCGCCTGTCGAATCGAGAGCTCCGAACTCTGTCTGCTGCCCGAACTAGGTCTGCGAAACTATTCGTATTGTTCGAGTCATCCTGAGAGGTGCTGTGGGTTTCTTGCACTTAGCTCGGGCTGTAGGGGGGGCTGCAGGGCGGGTAATCACAGGAATCGATTCAGAGACATCAGACGCGTATACAGAGGTCTGAACTCGGTCTGATACTCGAGCTAGGTTTGCCAAACTATTCGTATTGTTCGAGTCATCTTGAGAGGTGCTGTTGATTTACGCGCGTAACTCGGGCTGTAGGAGAGCTAGAGAGCTCGTACAGAAGACAATCCAGAAGCATCGGGGGCGTTCGGCTGTTGCATCCGAGAGGTCTGAAATTGCTTGGGCTGAAAAACTAATTTTTCTGTGTATTTTTTTACACATTACATGTTGTCAGGAAGCTCTACGAGTCCCCCGGCGGGGGACTCGTAGAGCTTCCTCACAATATATAATGTCGAAAAAATTGTAGAGAACGAGTAGTGACTCGTAGAGCTTCCCTAAGCTAGCAGCTGGAAGCTTAAGAGTAATTCGGACGCACTGGCGGGCTAGTTGGCTGGAAAAATCTCGACGGAACTTTTGGTGACTTTTGCTCAGTTGAAAATTTTGTTCTCAAAATTTGAACATTCGTTAGAGCTCTGGTATTTTTTCCCGTGATATTCGATCTTATTCCCGCTCGCCATCTTGATCTCAGCTCGATCGGGTGAATATTACTATCGAAAAGCACTGTGGCGGGATCGGCCGTTTTGAGTCATCTTGATACGCGCTGACGGTTTTCTGAACATAACTCGAGCTTCAGGACAGCTACAGAGCTGGTAAGCACAGCTAATCGATGTAGAATGATTAGGAGCGTTCGCCTGTTGAATCCAGAGGTCTGAACTCGGTCTGTTAGCCGAGCTAGGTCCGCAAACCTATTCGTATTATTTAGAGTCATCTTGACAGGAACTCTCGGTTTCTGTACTTAACTCGAGCTGTAGGACAGCTACAGAGCTGATATTTACAGAAACCGATTCAGAATCATCAGTTGCGTTTGTCTGTCGAATCCAGAGCTCTGAACTCGGTCTGCTGCCCGATCTAGAATCGCGAAACTATTCGTATTGGTCGATTCATCTTGAGAAGTGCTCTCGGTTTTCTTCACTCAACTCGCGTTGAGGGGGGCTACAGTGCTGGTGGTCACAGGAATCGATTTGAAGACATCAGGCGCGTCCGCCTGTCGAATCCAGAGCTCGGAACTCGGTCTGCTGCCCGAATTAGGTCTGCGAAACTACTGTATTGTTCGAGTCATCCTCAGAGGTGCTGTCGGTTTTCTGCACTTAACTCGGGCTGTAGGGGGGCTGCAGGGCTGGTAATGACAGGAGTCGATTCGCAGACATCAGACGCGTCCGCCTGTCGCATTCAGAGGTCAAAACATATTCTCCATGAGTCGGAATGTTGGTAGGTGCTGTCGGTTTTCTCAACTTAAGTCGAGCTAGGAAGCTCTACGAGTCTCCCGGCGGTAACCGAGGTTGACGGTTTACCGCCGGCGCCCAGTTTTTGAGCCCAAGCGATGTCAGACCTCTTGATGCAACAGCCAAACGCCCCCCGATGCTTCTGGATTGTCTTCTGTACGATCTCTGCAGCTCTCCTACAGCCCGAGTTACGTGCGTCAATCGACAGCACCTCTCAAGATGACTCGAACAAAACGAATAGTTTGGCAAACCTAGCTCGAGTATCAGACCGAGTTCAGACCTCTGAATGCGACAGACGGACGCGTCGATTCCTGTGATTACCCGCCCCGAGTTAAGTGCAGAAAGCCGACAGCATCTTTCAGGATGACTCGAACCATACGAAGAGGTTCGCGGACCGAGTTCGGGCAGCAGACCGAGTTCCGACTCTGGATTCCACAGGCGGACCCGCCTGATGTCTCCAAATCGATTGCTGTCACCACGAGCACTGTAGCCCCCCTACAGCCCGAGTTAAGTGCAGAAAACCGACAGCACCTCTCAAGATGACTTGAACAATGCGAACAGTTTCGCGATTCTAGAGCGGGCAGCAGACCGAGTTCAGTGCTCTGGATTCAACAGATCAACGCGACTGATGATTCTGAATCGGTTTCTGTGAGTATCAGCCCTGTAGCTGTCCTATAGCTCGATTTAAGTACAGAAAACCGAGAGCGCCTGTCAAGATGACTCGAATAATACGAATAGGTTTGCAGACCTAGCTCGGCTAGCAGACCGAGTTCAGACCTCTGGTTGGAACAGCCGAACGCGCCTGATCATTCTGAATCGATTAGGTGTGCTTACCAGCTCTGTAGCTGTCCTATATCTCGAGTTAAGTTCAGTATACCGACAGCGCGAATCAAGATGACCCGAAACGGCCGATCCCGCCTGGACGCTTTTTTGGCAGTAAAAGGTACCCGATCGAGCTGAGATCCAGATGGCGAGCGGGAATGAGATCGAATATCACGGGAAAAATATTAGAGCTCTAACGAATGGTTGAATTTCGAGAAAAAAAATTCAACCGACCAGAATTCCTCAAAATGTCCGTCGAGATTTTTCTTGCCAACTAGCTCTCCAGCGCCCCGGAATTAATCTTAAGCTTCCAGCAATGACTTGCTAAGGGAAGCTCTACGAGTTACCGACAGCACCTCTCAGGATGACTCGAACAGTACGAATAGTTTCGCAGAACTAGTTTGGGCAGCACACAGAGTTCGGACCCTGGATTCGACGGGCGGACGCGCCTGATGTCTCCGAATCGATTCAAGTGATTACCAGCCATGCAGCCCCCCTACAGCCCGAGTTAAGTGCAGAGAACCGACAGCATCTCTCAAGATGACTCGAACAATACAAATAGTTTCGCGATTCTAGATCGGGCAGCAGACCGAGTTCAGAGCTCTGGATTCAACAGACAACGGTCACTGATGATTCTGAATCAGATTCTGTACGTATCAGCTCTGTAGCTGTCCTGTAGCTCGAGTTAAGTAGAGAAAACCGAGAGCGTCTCTCAAGATGACTCGAATAATACGAATAGGTTTGCGGACCTATCTCCGCTAGCAGACCGAGTTCAGACCTCTCGGTTCAACAGGCGAACGCGTCTGATCATTCTGAGTCGATTAGCTGTGCTTACCAGCTCTGTAGCTGTCCTGAAGCTCGAGTTATCTTGAGAAAACCGACACCGCGTATCAAGATGACTCGAAATGGCCGATCCCGCCGGGACGCTTTTTGGCAGTAAAAGGTGCCCGATCGAGCTGAGATCAAGATGGCGAGCGGGAATAAGATCGAATATCACGGGAAAAAATACTAGAGCTCTAACGAATGGTTGGATTTTGAGAACAAAATTTTCAACCGACCAAAAGTCACCAAAAGGTCCGTCGAGATTTTTCTTGCCAACTAGCTCTCCAGCGCCCCGGAATTACTCTTAAGCTTCCAGCCGTTACTTGCTAAGGGAAGCTCTACGAGTTGTTTTTCTTGCGAACTAGCCCTCCAGCGCGCCGGAATTACTCTTAAGCTTCCAGCAACTAGCTTTGGGAAGCTCTACGAGTTAGTTGTCACTGGGAACCGGCGGTAAGCCGTCGACCAATTTACCGCCGGGCACCTCGTAGAGCTCTCTTCTTACACAGCGCTCGTCCGAACACGCGAAGGAGGCTTCTGAAGCGAGAGCTGAAAAATTCGAAAAATTCCCGGAGAGCTCGCTGAGAGCTAGAAAGGGTTTAAGATTAGAAGCCGGACGGTGGTGGTGCCTGCCAGGAGCTCCTCCACGGCGGTCCACAGGCCTCGCAGCGGCTCCGGCGGCCCGGCAACTGGTCCGGGAGAGCTTCCGGCAAGCTTCCACGCGTGCCTGCACGCGTGCAGGCACGCATGGAAGCGTTTCTGCCAGCGCTTCGGCAGCGCTGCAGGGGAGCTTCCCAGAGCTCTCCAGGAAAGATTTCCCGCCCCCAAAGGGTCTCTTCGCTCTCCGGGTTTTGGACGCTACCAAGTGACGATGATTTTTCGGTTTTCATACAGTTGGTTCCTCCAAGTGTTTTGATAGTAACTCGTAGAGCTTCCCTTAGCAAGTTATTGCTGGAAGCTTAAGAGTAATTCCGGGGCGCTGGAGAGCTAGTTGGCAAGAACACTCTCGGCGGACCTTTTGCTGGTTTTTGGTCGGTTGAAAATTTTGTTCTCGAAATTCCTCAATTCGTTTGAGCTCTAGTATTTTTTCCCGTGATATTCGATCTTATTCCCGCTCGCCATCTTGATCTCAGCTCGATCGGGTACCTTTTACTGTCAAAAAGCGTCCAGGCGGGATCGGCCGTTTCGAGTCATCTTGACACGCGGTGACGGTTTTCTCAAGATAACTGGAGCTTCAGGACAGCTACAGAGCTGGTAAACACAGCTAATCGATTCAGAATGATCAGGCGCGTTCGCCTGTTAAACCCAGAGGTCTGAACTCGGTCTGCTAGCCGAGCTAGGTCCGCAAACCTATTCGTAGTATGCGAGTCATCCTGACAGACGCTCTCGGTTTTCTGTACTTAACTCGAGCTACAGGACAGCTATAGAGCTGATGCGTACAGAATCTGATTCACAATCATCAGTGTCCGTTGTCTGTTGAATCCAGAGCTCTGAACTCGGTCTGCTGCCCGATCTAGAATCGCGAATCTACTCGTATTGTTCGAGTCATCTTGAGAGATGCTGTCGGTTCTCTGCATTGAACTCGGGCTGTAGGGGGGCTGCATGGCTGGTAATCACTGGAATCGATTCGGAGACATCAGGCGCGTCCGCCTGTCGAATCCAGAGCTCTGAACTCTGTATGCTGCCCGAACTAGATCCGCGAAACTATTCGTATTGTTCGAGTCATCCTGAGAGGTGCTGTCGGTTTCCTGCACTTAACTCGGGCTTTAGGGGGGGCTGCAGGGCTGGTAATCACAGGAATCGATTCGGAGACATCAGACGCGTCCGGCTGTCGCATGCAGAGGTCTGAACTCGGTCTGATACTCGAGCTAGGTTTGTCCAACTATTCGTATTGTTCGAGTTATCTTGAGAGGTGCTGTCGATGTGCGCACGTAACTCGGGCTGTAGGAGAGCTACAGAGCTCGTACAGAAGACAATCCAGAAGTATCGGGGGCGTTCGGCTGTTGCATCCGAGAGGTCTGAAATTGCTTGGGCTGAAAATTTGTTTCTGTGTTTTTTCGACATTATATGTGTCAGGAAGCTCTACGAGTCCCCCGGCGGTAACAAAGCGTCTCCATGCTTAAGCACATCCCTTGGTCAGGTTGCCTTCAAGTTTTGCGGTGCTTTCAGCAGCTGTTTATGCGCGAGTATTGCACACCCACAGCATGGCGCCATATATGTATACAGCTTATGCCGAAGTCTGTGAAGACTTGTGAATTCAATGACACACGAGCTTTATCACTATTATCTTGCCTGTCAAAATGGTATATGGCATGTCTCACCTTGGTGGCCGTGGACCATCTCAAACGGAGTGTTGCCCCTGAGGTCATGCTCTTCGGGTTTGTTGCTGGAAGACGGACGCACGAGATTACGGGTGGCTTGAAGAGAGTTGCTCAGCACGCGACGGAATGGGGTAAGTCATATTGTATGCACATGGCTAGCTTAGACGTGTATCGCGCATTTGATAACGTACAGGTTGCCGACGTTGCTGACTGCCTGGAGGAGTTGAGGTTTCCACCTGAACTTAGTTATGCGCTCATGGAGGGTCTAGCTGAGAACAGGGCCGATTTATCTTTCCAGCAGGTGGACGTCTCGGACATAGCTTGGGATAGTTGTATCCGCACAGGAAGTGTTGAGGCTCCGCTCTTTTGGCTGTGTGAGAGTGTGCTCATGTTCCGTTCTGTGGTCTTGAGTTGGCAGGAGCGGGGGATGGGAGTGCAGTTGACGCAGCAGGCAGGGACTCGTCATCTTACACATGCGATTTGGGCCGACAATGTTTTGTTGTGTGCCAAAGATCAGAGCGAGTTGACGACCATGATTGCGGAGATCAGTGTCCCACTTTATCACAGAAAGTACAAATGGAAACCGAGTAGCTTGCAGTTCATTCGCTTTGGCTATGATGAGCCTGGGACCGAGAGTTTGGACGTCTCTTTTGCGTTGCCGAATCCCCAGGACAAGCGTCAGCGAGTGACTATAACTTTGCAGCAGACAGATCGTTTGGAAATACTTGGCACGATTCTTGAAAACAGCATGCGGCAACATGAGGACTTGAATCATCGGATCTCTCTCGCTCAGAAGGCGTTTTGGCAAGATAAGAAGTATTACATGTGCCAGGGCATTAAGTTGAAGAAAAGATTGCTGCGATACGACCCACGTGTAAGAAGCCGATTATTGTTTGCAGTGGAAGGGATGACGGCTGACAAAAATGCTATTGAATCGATCCATGCGTTTGAAGGCCGCTTACTTTCGAAGATGGTATGGAGACGGAAATGTGACACCGAGAGTTGGCCACAGTTCTTTCAGAGCGTGTACTTGGCGGGGCGGAAAGCACTCAGGACAGCTCAGATGCCGAGTGCGGTTCAGCTCTTTCTTTTCAAACAGTGGAGTTGGGCAAAGGATGTGGCGACGACGACTGCTCAAAACGGGATCGTTCAAGTTGATGGCGCCCAGCCTACAATTGATCCAATGGAAATGGGTGGCGCAGTGTCTCTTTATAATGATTTGATGTCTCAGAATGCGGGTGCTGTCGTACCGATTACCACGGACTTCATGTCTCAGAATGCGGGTGCTGTCGTACCGATTACCACGGATTCGATGTCTTTGAATGCGGGTGCTGCTGTACAGATTACCAGAGATCTGAAGCGACGGAGGGTGGCTGTTATTGTGGCCCCAGTCCTCACTGCCCGTGGGGACCTCACCGTTGCTCAGCCAGAGTGTCAGGAGGACAGTGCCACGAGTCAGAACCGACGACGGCTTATCTCTCAGGCGTCCCGCGCAGCTGCCAAAAGGAGCAAGACTGCTCCCACATCTGCACCAACGCCAGCATCAACACCAGCCCCTACGCCAGCGCCAACAGCCAAGCGGAGAAGGTTTCGAAGGGATATGGTGAGGGCGAGTGCGGATGACCCTTTCTTGCAGGCTCGTTACACGATGATGCATGCCGCCAGCCCGTGGACACAGCAGATGGATGCCGTTATTCGCACCTATAACTCGCAGGAAGCACGATCTTTTACACGTCGAAGGGAAGGTGGAAAAACGGTGGGCCTTCGTCCGTGGGGTTTGCCTTTTGAGACGGTGGGTGGAGATGCTTGGTATGATACTCTAGAGTGGACTCAGGTAGGGTGGAGATGTATTATCCGTACGTTGCTTTCGGAATGGAACCTTCAACATGTTTTAGAATATGCTCACCTGCCTGAACCGAAACCCTGGAGGCCGAAAAACGACGAGGAGGAGGTGGAGGGGACGGAGGAGAGAAACAATGATATTGCAAAGCGGCTCGCCTTTAACTTCGAGAATGCCAGCGTCTGGAACTACGAGGCTGAAGGGATTCCCGTCGAGCTCTGTGGTGACTCCCAGGTGGTGGTGAACTGGCTGGTGGGACAATATGTATGTACGACGGAAGTATATTGTGAGACCATTGCACACATTCAAAGTATATTATACAGATTACATCTTAACTATCACGTGAACCTGAGGCCGCCGTCTTGGGGATTAGATCCATGGAAGTGGTTTTATCGTGAGGGAAACGAGCGTGCTGATGCTGAAACTTGGAAGGCCCGCACGGGCCAGAGCCACCGTACTTTCGACCCGCGCATTCATACTCTCAGAAGGGAACAAATAAAAGGGATTCGCGGCTACTTCGATGGTGGTCGTTCCTCCCACGGTGCTGGCATTGGTTGGGTTATTGACCTATTCGTGCTCCCCCTCCCTGCTCTTCAACACTCTCAAGGCTCTTGGCTATTCAACTTAGCTTCTGAGGCTGCCGCCATCCCGCCGACCTGCACGGTTAGTCAAGCTGAGCTCTTGGCCAGCAAGCGCCTCGCTGAAGGTGCCGAGCACCTGCTGCTCCTCTGCTGCGGACCTGAATCCTGAGCGGGGGCTCCTTTGTCCCTGTGGGTTCCGAGCAAAGCAAAAACAAAGGTTGACGGTTTACCGCCGGCGCCCAGTAACTCGTAGAGCGGCCCTTAGCAAGTTATTGCTGGAAGCTTAAGAGTAATTCCGGGGCGCTGGAGAGCTAGTTGGCAAGACAAATCTCGACGGACCTTTTGGTGACTTTTGGTCGGTTGAAAATTGAGTTCTCGGAATTCAACAATTCTTTTGAGCTCTGGAATTTTTTCCCATGATATTCGATATTATTCCCGCTCGCCGTCTTGATCTCAGCTCGATCGGGTACCTTTTACTGCCAAAAAGCAGGCAGGCGGGATCGGCCGTTTGAAGTAACTCGTAGAGCTTCCCTTAGCAAGCTATTGCTGGAAGCTTAAGAGTAATTCCAGGGCGCTGGAGAGCTAGTTGGCAAGAAAAATCTCGACGGACCTTTTGGTGACTTTTGGTCGGTTGAAAATTTTGTTCTCGAAATTCCTCAATTCGTTTGAGCTCTAGTATTTTTTCCCGTGATATTCGATCTTATTCCCGCTCGCCATCTTGATCTCAGCTCGATCGGGTACCTTTTACTGCCAAAGAGCACACTGGCGGGATCGGCTGTTTCGAGTCATATTCTCACGCGCTGTCGGTTTTCTCAAGATAACTCGAGCTTCAGGACAGCTACAGAGCTGGTAAGCACAGCTATTCCATTCAGAATGATCAGGCGCGTTCGCCTGTTCAACCCAGAGGTCTGAACCGATCTGCTAGCCGAGCTAGGTCCGCAAACCTATTCGTATTATTCGAGTCATCTTGACAGACGCTCTCGGTTTTCTGTACTTAACTCGAGCTACAGGACAGCTACATAGCTGATACGTACAGAATCTGATTCAGAATCATCAGTGGCCGTTGTCTGTTGAATCGGGAGCTCTGAACTCGGTCTGCTGCCCGATCTAGAATCGCGAAACTATTCGTGTTGCTCGAGTCATCTTGAGAGATGCTGTCGGTTCTCTGCACTGAACTCGGGCTATGGGGGGGCTGCATGGCTGGTAATCACTGGAATCGATTCGGAGACATCAGGCGCGTCCGCCTGTCGAATCCAGAGCTCCGAACTCTGTCTGCTGCCCGAACTAGGTCCGCGAAGCTATTCGTATTGTTCGAGTCATCCTGAGAGGTGCCGTGGGTTTCCTGCACTTAGCTCGGGCTGTAGGGGGGCTGCAGGGCTGGTAATCACAGGAATCGGTTCAGAGACATCAGACGCGTATGCAGAGGTCTGAACTCGGTCTGATACTCGAGCTAGGTTTACCAAACTGTTCGTATTGTTCGAGTCATCTTGAGAGATGCTGTCGATTTACGCACGTAACTCGGGCTGTAGGAGAGCTACAGAGCTCGTACAGAAGACAATCCAGAAGCATCGGGGGCGTTCGGCTGTTGCATCCGAGAGGTCTGAAATTGCTTGGGCTGAACAATTATTTTGTCGGTGTAATTTTTCCCGACATTTGATGTTGTCAGGAAGCTCTACGAGTCCCCCGGCTCAAGAACGTCTCGGCTCAAGAACGTCTCTGCCTGGGTAACCTCCAGACGTTCTAGCGAGCCTTCGCCTCGGGGTGTGAGCCTGGGCGTGCCTGGGTTCCCCCGAGGTTTTTGTCTGCTTACATTACATCTCGTGTATTGTACGCTGAATTCTTCTTCGTGGTATTGAGATAATTTCTGGTGTGCTGCACTGCTGTCTATTGTCTGTCTGCATATATTATCTCTTATTGAACGAGTGGCAGTTTCTTGTGTGCTGGATCGTTGTTGACACAACGTCGTACGACAGCCCTGAGGCCCAGCTGGCCTTGAGGAGAGAGATCGGTCTCGAACATTGGGGTGAACGTACTGAGGAGTGGTTTTGTCGTCAAACGAATCTGGACATACCCACTGAGGATTACCAGGACGATAGGGTCAACTTCGATTACCTTGAGGAATACCAACCGTGGGATCAGAAAGACTTGCAGGCACTGGAGGCAGCATCAAACAAGCGTCAACGTGAGGACGATAAGAATTGGTTAGATAAATACGGATTGAACGGTAACATTCTTGAGAATATGACTCATGTTGCTGCAGCGGCGGATGCCGCACTGACGGGGGAGGGTGATATTCGATCTAAACGTGCACGTGGCCCAGAGATAGAGGAGGAGAGGAAAGTGATGTTAGCGCAGGAGAAGGATCCTTTCAAACAGATGATGATGAAGCATGTTTGGAAAACGGAGGCTGCACATGAGGATCTCATCCATGTTGTTCAATCGACGAAGACTGACATCAAAAGAGTTGATGACACACTTAAGTTGCATACGGAGCGCATGGACAAATCAGATGCACGGACAGATATTCTGGAGAAACAGGTTAAGCAAATTTTGGCTGGATCTCCTGCAGCATCGGTTTCGACTAGTGTGGACCCTGGCGGCTCCTCTGGTGGAGGTGTAGGTTCGGCCCCTCACGTGCAACAAGGGCGATCGAGCCAGTTTACACCAACTTATCTTGAACTCAAAGGGTGGGTTACAGATTGGTCGAACCAAGTAAATCGGGGAAATCAATGATACCCTGGGCGGATGCGTCACAGCTTATATCGAATATGATTGGAACACTTCAGGGGGAGGAAAGGAATGCTTACGACAAAGATAAAACTGAACGATTAAACGGAGGAAGATATATGTACGGAAGTGTGAAGGTCGGTTTCAAAGAAGGGACAGCACGGGACACTCTTTGGATAATAAAGAAATGGATGGATATGGTCTGTAAGGAACCAGCCGATCGTATTGCTCCGCCTCCAGGTTATACTTATCCAAATGCCGATGTTCTCATTCAAGATATGGACACGCCTATCGATCCCAGAAAGATTCGTACGCTTGTGGAGTGTGCACCCTGGAAGCGTGATCATGTGAAAGCGGTTGCTCGTTTCTGTGGGACTTGGCGAAGTAGGACATCGGCTCATGTTCAAATCGGGATCCGTGGGGAGGTGGGGCCACCGAGGAGTCAGATTTGGACTCAAGCTGTTCCGAATCTCCGACCCGTCTGTTTTGCGACGTATACGAACACCACAGGGGCTTGGGTTCTTCATGCTGATGCATGGGCTCGTATTGTTCTAACTATCCTGCGCTGACGGTCCCCATGAATGAGATACTGCAGGAAGTGATTCGTAGGCAGGGACGTTTGCGGCGCCTCGTCCGAGGCATGCGTTTGGCGAGCTGGAACCTGAACAAAGCAGGTGAGGCTCATTTTAAATGTGCTGAGATTCTCCATCATATGAGTGCATGTGGTGGGCTCTTTGCATGTCAGGAAACTCAATACCTTGTGCATGGTGAATTTGAACGCTTGGGGTGGCGCATCAAAACTAGTTCGTGTAGCAAGGCAGCTCTCATCTTCGACAGATCTTGGGCGGCTGCCGTCCGCATGTTCTTTACATGTTTCACGAGGTTCGTTATCGGCGTCTTTGGGTCAGAAAAGTCACCACTTATTATTGTGTCAGCGTATTTTGCCAGACCCTCATGTGGAGGATTGTGTAGAGATAGCTGCGGAGGTCTACGAGCAGATCAGTCGTGCTCGTAATGTACTCCGCACTAAGTTTCCTCAGGCCAGCTTTTGTGTTCTGCTCGATGCTAATGTGGAGATTCCGCCTGGATGCAAGTTTACGTATACTGGGGAGGAGTATGGGGCTACTGGAAAGGAGGGTACTCGTACGGACAGAAGGTGGGAGAGAGGAGGAGACGGTACACAGCAGATTGAGAGGAGGAGTCGGAGGAGGAGGCTGAAGGAGCTGCTCTTAGAGTTCATGGAATCACATGGACTGAAGGCCGCCAACACTTTCAATACTAGGAAGCATACCTGGGAGTCGTGGGGGGAGAACAAGTTTCTGACTGCGAAGAGGGTCCTGGATTACCTACTGGACCCTCATCGTTGGGAGTTCTCGGATCTGGAGGTGAAGTGGTGTTTCAAGAGGGGTGGTAAGAAGCAGTTCAGTAGATTATCCGATCACGCCATCATCACGGCGAGTTTCACGGACCCTGGGAATGTGATTGTTCGTCGCCCTGACCCCCAGCCTGGTCAGAAGTCTAGGCCGTCCCTGGTCGGATACAAGTGTTCGACTTGGGCAGATGAGCATCAGGCTCGGCAGCATGTGGATTTGAATCTAGGCGGTGCGGCCTTCGCTTGTTCGAGGTGTCCGTCTGTGACCTGTCCACAGTGTTTGCAGAGTACTATGCTGGAGGCGTACTTATCACCGACGGTGGAATACTCCACCACGAGTGCGAGAAGACCAAGAGAGCCGTCCAGGCCGGTGCAGCTCACTAGGGCCGAGGAGGAGGTTAAGATGTGTCCGAAGGAGGAGGTGGAGAGGTTGAGGAGGTTAAAGAATGAGGCCAATCGTCTACGCAGAAGTTATCGACGTGATATGATTATGTGCAGATGCCCCCCCGACAAAGTGTAAGGTCAGATATACTATCAAACATTTAGTGGTGGATGGGAGGGAGACGGAGGACCGTGAGGAGTGGAAGGAGGAGCTCGACAAGTTCGTTCGTTTCAAGGTGTCGTCCGAGGAGGTACGCAATTCCACCAACAGTATGATGGAGGAGATCAGGATGAGGTCAGTACATGAGGTACGATCCGCATCAGTTGTGGGAATTAGTATGGCGCTGCTTCTCAGAGCACGGGCTCGACTGAAGACCCAGAGGGCTACTGGGCCAGATGGGATACCGTGCGAGATTCTTAGGAGCTTGCCGTGGTGTGCTCTCAGAGCGATCCAGAAGTTGTTCGATAAAATCATCAAGCTCACGACTCCGTATCCTCAGTCGTGGCGTGAGATTCTCGTCTCTTTTATGCCCAAAATTCCAGGGATTACTAAGTTAAAAGACGGTCGTTTGCTGTGTATGCAGAATGCTGTTTCGAGATGGTTCAGTTCCTGTATTGTTCTCCTGGTTGAGGGCCATATTGAAAGAAACGGAGTGTTTCGTCATATTGGGTTGTATGGTTTCCAGGAACATCGTCGTACACACGAAATCACGGCTAGCTTCAAACATATAGGTCAACATGCTGCACAATGGGGAAAGGGGGAAACGGCGCACTTGGCGAACGCTGATGTCCTCCAGGCGTTCGATCACTGCACGGTGGCCAATGTCAGGCGCGGGTTGGATCATGCGAGTGTGCCCCTGTACCTACAGTATGCTCTACTTAACCCCTTGTGTGAATGTGTAGGCACTGTCTATTATGATGGGATTGAGGTTTTGGAGGTAAGGTGGGACAAATGTATTCGGACGGGAGGGCCTGAGGGCCCATTGGCTTTCAACCTTATTGTTGCTGCTATGTGGAGCTCCACGATTCGAGAATGGGACGTACTAGGACTAGGTTATCGTATTGAGTTTGCGACTGGCTCGACTAGCTGTGTTTCGATTATTAATCACTTCCTTTGGGCGGACAACTGTTATGTTCTGGCTCGGAGTCGGGAGGAACTCACGCGCATGTTATACGGTCTAACTACACAGTTTCATGACTATGGCATGAAATGGAAAGAGTCCAGTCTATTGTACATGGTGTTCGGGGTTGATCCTCTGCGAGATGCGGAAGGGGAAATATTACGCACTGCTGATCTTGTTCTCTCGATGGGGTCGGAGGATTCGGGAGTGTATCGATTAAGAAGAATGACGGAGATGGAGGTGCTTGGGGCTCATATTTATTCTGAACTACATGTGAATGGGCATCCAGATTTGGATGCTAGTATTGACTCTGCTCGCAGGGCTTTCTGGGGGCAGGCGACCTTCTTCCGCTCCACGGCCATCCCGTTGAAAGATAAGTATGAGAGGTACGCACAGAGGGTTCAGAGTATTGTTCTCTACGCGGCGGAAGGATGCACGGTCGACTCTAGTTCATTGAGTGCCCTTCATATCTTTGAGGGTAAGTGCCTGGCTGTAATGTCTCGTTGTATACGGAGGGAAGGGGACAGTTATCAGGAATGGAATACGAGGAGGTATGAACGTGCGAGACAAAAATTTCATGATGCACACTATGCGGGTATTGTACAGAAGTTTCTCAGAGTGCACTGGATGTGGGCAATCGACATCCATGATTTTGCCCATAGGTTGATCACAGATCGGGAGGCGCTGGAGGCAAACTCGACAAGAGCTTGGAGAGATTCTCGTTTCTCATGCCTGGCGTTTGGCCGACTGTGGGATAGAATGAGGACAGATGCAAGCGAGGCTCTCAGATGTTGGGGGAATTGGAAGGAGGCCAGCTCAATGAAACGACATCGTGGGGGACAGGAGAGTGTAGGACTCCGTCCGTGGTACTATTCATTGGAATCGTTTTATGGTTTATCCTGGTGGGAGTTCTTTGCTGGAAGTTTTGAACATTTCATGGATTTCGCGGCGCATGTTTGTTCTAGTACTATGTTGAAGTATTTCCAAAAGAAATGCAAAGGCTTGGCGTCCTCAGGGGTGCCTGTGTTCTTGGACTTGGATGAGGATGGATGGGGTTCATATTGGTCAGGATCGGGAGGATACACCAGCATATAGGGATCGTCTCAGCAAACGTATTGCGTTGCATAACATGCGTTGCACACAGTGGGACCTCGAAACGGATGGGATACCACTGGATATCCAGGGGGACTTACTGCTTGTGATTAACTGGCTCTGTGGGAAATGGAAAGTATTAGCTCAGGTATATCAGAAAAGGGTGGATACTCTGATTAATAAGTTGGACGAGATGCAGGAAACATACTCGGTGAGGCCTCCAGAGGCTGGCCGTGACTTCTTCTCTCATTCTTTTCGGAAATGGAACCAGAGAGCTGACTTACTGACCCATCAGGCCCGTCAGGGCCACGTGTACGCCGATTTCATTTACCTCAGCGATTTTGAATCTCAGTGTTATACTCCTTGCCTTATCAAAGCCGGCTTTGATGGGGGCGTTTGTAGCCGCGGAAGTGCCTGTGGTGTGTGGATACAGATTGGTCTGCGAAACAAATATATCTTCTCGCGGACCGACATCATTTTCAAGGATGTGTATCTTGCGGCTTGGTGTCTGCCACCAAGCGCCACTGTCACAGATACGGAACTATCAGCGGCGGAGCGCCTTTGCGATGTGCTCCCACAGGTTGTGCAGACCTTCTTTGATCATTCGCAGTGATAAGTCACACATTGTTTCATCTTTATCTGTGTTCTTGTTTATTCCAACAGCTTCGCTGTTCATTGACTCTTTCGTTTGTCTTTTGTGTGCTTTGCGTTTGATTGTGTCATTGCGGGCATGTGATTCTCTTTATTCCTTCAGCTTCGCTGTGTGGTATAAGAGCTGACTGCTTGCGTGATTAATAAGAGGCTCTGTTTCGCCTGATTCTTTGTTGGACCTGGCCTTAGTGGCCAAGACGGCCCCAGCAAAGACGCAAAAAAACAAAGGTTAACGGTTTACCGCCGGCGCCCAGTCATCTTGACACGTGATGACGGTTTTCTCAAGATAACTCGAGCTTCAGTACAGCTACAGAGCTGGTAAGCACAGCTCATCGATTCAGGATGATCAGGCGCATTCGCCTGTTGAACCCAGAGGTCTGAACTCGGTCTGCTAGCCGAGCTAGGTCCGCAAATCTATTCGTATTATTCGAGCCATCTTGACAGACGCTCTCGGTTTTCTGTATTTAACTCGAGCTACAGTAACTCGAGCTACAGGACAGCTACAGAGCTGATACGTACAGAATCTGATTCAGAATTATCAGTGCCGTTGTCTGTTGAATCCAGAGCTCTGAATTTGGTCTGCTGCCCGATCTAGAATCGCGAAACTATTCGTATTGTTCCAGTGATCTTGAGAGATGCTGTCGGTTCTCTGCACTTAACTCGGGCTGTAGGGGGGCTGCATGGCTGATAATCACTGGAATCGATTAGGAGCATGAGGCGCGTCCGCCTTTCGAATCCAGAGTTCCGAATTCATTCTGCCCAAACTAGGTCCGCGAAACTATTCGTATTGTTCGAGTCATCCTGAGAGGTGCTGTCGGTTTCCTGCACTTAACTCGGGCTGCAGGGGGGGCTGCAGGGCTGGTAATCACAGGAATCGATTCAGAGACATCAGACGCGTCCGCCTGTCGCATGCAGAGGTCTGAACTCGGTCTGATACTCGAGCTAGGTTTGCCAAAGTATTCGTATTGTTCGAGTCACGTTGAGAGGTGCTGTCGATTTACGCACGTAACTCGGGCTGTAGGAGAGCTACAGAGCTCGTACAGAAGACAATCCAGAAGCATCGGGGGCGTTCGGCTGTTGCATCCGAGAGGTCTGAAATTGCTTGGGCCAAAAAAGTATTTTTTCTGTGTAATTCGTTTCGACATTATATGTTGTCAGGAAGCTCTACGAGTCCCCCGGCGGTAACAAAGGTTGACGGTTTACCGCCGGCGCCCAGTAATACTGGACCTAGAGCCATAAAAAATTACCAGAAGGTGCGCCATAGCTGATTACGGGGAATAAAAATCTCATTTCTAAAAACGAACTTCAAAATTTTGCATAAAGTGAAAAACACCGACCCCAGGTTACCACATTCTCTCTTTTCGTCGGGCCGGCCAACTAGCTCCACCCTGCGCCCGAATTCCTCTTAGCTCTTCGCCGAAGAGCTCTACGAGGTACATTGTCCGTGCTGGTCGGGTCGACCAACTAATAGGTCCATCCTGCGCCGGAATTCCTCTAGCTCACCGATGCCGACGAGCTCTACGAGGTAAATTGTGTTTTCCAGCTTTTCCAGGTTTTCCCGGAGACTACCCTGGTGGAAAACCTTGTGTTTTCCAGCTTCTCCAGCTTTTCCAGTTTTTCCCAGAGACTACCCTGATGAATGTTTTTACCAGGGTAGTCTCTTGGAAAAACTGGAAACGGGAAAACACAAGGTACCTCGTAGAGCTCTTCGGCATCGATGAGCTAGAGGAATTCCGGCGCGGGGTGGAGCTAGTAACTCGTAGAGCTTCCCTTAGCAAGTAATTGCTGGAAGCTTAAGGGTAATTCCGGGGCGCGGGAGAGCTAGTTGGCAAGAAAAATCTCGACGGACCTTTTGGTGACTTTTGGTCGGTTGAAAATTTTGTTCTC
This sequence comes from Prorocentrum cordatum, assembly GCA_963575745.1. Classification (NCBI taxonomy): domain Eukaryota; class Dinophyceae; order Prorocentrales; family Prorocentraceae; genus Prorocentrum; species Prorocentrum cordatum. Next base: position 91,864 of record CAUYUJ010018511.1, on the reverse strand, counting down.
GAAATTCAACCATTCGTTAGAGCTCTAGTTTTTTTCCCGTGATATTCGATGTTACTTCTGCTCGCCATCTTGATCTCAGCTCGATCGGGTAGATTTTACTGTCAAAAAGCGTTCAGACGGGATCGGCCCCTTCGAGTCATCTTGATACGCGCTCTCGGTATATTGGACTCAAGTCGAGATACAGGACAGCTACAGAGCTGGTAAGCACACCTCTTCGATTCAGAATGATCAGGCGCGTTCGTCTGTTGCATCCAGAGGTCTGAATTCGGTCTGCTAGCCGAGCTAGGTCCGCAAACCTATTCGTATTTTCCGAGTCATCTTGAAACACGCTCTCGGTTTCTGTACTTAACTCGAGCTATATGACAGCTACAGAAATAATACTTACAGAAACCGATTGCGAATCATGATTCGCGTTGCTCTATTGAATCGAGAGCTCTGAACTCGGTCTGCTGCCCGATTTAGAATCGCAAAACTATTCGTATTGTTCGAGTCATCTTGAGAGATGCTGTCGGTTCTCTGCACATAACTCGGGCTGTAGGGGGGCTGCGTGGCTGGTAATCACTGGAATCGATTCGGAGACATCAGGCGCGTCCGCCTTTCGAATCCAGAGCTCGGAACTCGGTCTGCTGCCCGATCTAGAATTGCGAAACTGTTCGTATTGTTGGAGTCATCTTGAGAAGTGCTCTCGGTTTTCTGCACTCAACTCGGGCTGGGGGTGGCTACAGTGCTGGTGGTCACAGGAATCGATTTGAAGACATTAGGCGCGTCTGCCTGTCGAATCCAGAGCTCCGAACTCGGTGTGCTGCCCGAACTAGGTCCGCGAAGCTATTCGTATTGTTCGAGTCATTCTGAGATGCTGTCGGTTTTCTGCACTCAACTCCGGCTGTAGGGGGCTGCAGGGCTGTTCATCACGGAATCGATTCGGAGACATCAGACGCGTCCGCCTGTCGCATTCAGAGGCCTGAACTTGGTCCGATACTCGAGCTAGGTTTGCCAAACTGTACGTATTGTTCGAGTCATCTTCAGGGTTGCTGTCGATTTACGTACGTAACTCGGCCTGTAGGAAAGCTACAGAGCTCGTACAGAAGATAATCCAGAACATCGGGGGCGTTCGGCTGATGCATCGAGAGGTCTGAAATCGCTTGGGCTGAAAAACTACTCGTTCTCTGCATTTTTTGACATTATATATTGTCAGGAAGCTCTACGAGTCCCCCGGCGGTAAGAAAGGTTGACGGTTTACCGCCGGCGCCCAGTTGGCCGACCCGACCAGAAAGGACAGTGTGACACTTTTTAGTCGGTTTTGCTAAGATAACTCGTAGAGCTTCCCTTAGCAAGTTATTGCTGGAAGCTTTAGAGTAATTCCGGGGCGCTGGAGAGCTAGTTGGCAAGAAAATTCTCGACGGACCTTTTGGTGACTTTTGGTCGGAAATTTTGTTCTCGAAATTCAACCATTCGTTTGAGCTCTAGTATTTTTTCCCGTTGCTGCCAAAAAGCGTCCAGGTGGGATCGCCCGTTTCGGGTCATCTTGTCACGCGGTGACGGTTTTCTCAAGATAACTCGAGCTTCAGGACAGCTACAGAGCTGGTAAGCACAGCTAATCGATTGAGAATGATCAGGCGCGTTCGCCTGTTGAACCCACAGGTCTGAACTCGGTCTGCTAGCCGAGCTAGGTCCGCAAACCTATTCGTATTATTCGAGTCATCTTGACAGACGCTCTCGGTTTTCTGTACTCAACTCGAGCTACAGGACAGCTACAGAGCTGATGCGTACAGAATCTGATTCATAATCATCAGTTGCCGTTGTCTGTTGAATCCAGAGCTCTGAACTCGGTCTGCTGCCCGATCTAGAATCGCGAAACTATTCGTATTGTTCGAGTCATCTTGAGAGATGCTGTCGGTTCTCTGCACTTAACTCGGGCTGCAGGGGGGCTGCATGGCTTGTAATCACTGGAATCGATTCGGAGACATCAGGCGCGTCCGCCTTTCGAATCCAGAGCTCCGAACTCTGTCTGCTGCCCGAACTAGGTCCGGGAAGCTATTCGTATTGTTCGAGTCATCCTGAGAGGTGCTGTCGGTTTCCTGCACTTAACTCGGGCTGTAGGGGGGGCTGCAGGGCTGGTAATCACAGGGATCGATTCAGAGACATCAGACGCGTCCGCCTGTCGCATGCAGAGGTCTGAACTCGGTCTGATACTCGAGCTAGGTTTGCCAAACTATTCGTATTGTTCGAGTCATCTTGAGAGATGCTGTCGATTTACGCACGTAACTCGGGCTGTAGGAGAGCTGCAGAGCTCGTGCAGAAGACAATCCAGAAGCATCGGGGGCGTTCGGCTGTTGCATCCGAGAGGTCTGAAATTGCTTGGGCTCAAGATTTTTTTTCTGTGTTATTTTTTCCGACATTATAGGTTGCCAGGAAGCTCTACGAGTCCCCCGGCGGTAACAAAGGTTGACGGTTTACCGCCGGCGCCCAGTTGGCCCACCCGGCCAGAAAGGACAAAGTGGTAACTTTTGGGTGGTTTTGCGAAAACTTGAAAGATATTTGACAATTCATGTTGAGAAAGCAGATTTTTCGCACCTGTAGTGGGTTATGGCGCGTCCGCCAGTAAAAATTTCAGGCCAATAGGTGCAGTATTACTATCAAAACATTTGGAGGAACCGACGTTGGATAAAAACAGAACAACATGAATTTTAGTTTTTTTTATTTCTCGCTCCAGAAGCTTTCTTTATATGTTCCGACGATTGCTGTGCAAGAAAGCTCTACGAGGGTCCCAGCGGTAACCAGGTTGACGGTTTACCGCCGGTTCCCAGTTTTTCACCAGGGTAGTCTCTGGGAAAAGCTGGAAAAGCTAGAAAAAGCAAGGTTTTTCACCAGTGTAGTCTCTGGGAAAAGCTGGAAGAGCTGGACAAGCGGGAAAACACAATATTTTTCACCAGGGCAGTCTCTGGGAAAAGCTGGAGAAGCGGAAAAAGGTGGAAAACACAAGGTTTTTCACCAGGGTAATCTCTGGGAAAAGCTGGAACAGCTGGAAAAATTTCGAAAACAGAAGGTTTTTCATCAGGGTAGTCTCTGGGAAAAGCTGGAAAAGCTGGAAGAGCTGGAAAACACAAGGTTTTCGCTAAGGCTACCTCTGGGGGTAGCTGGAAAAGCTGGAAACGTGACAAATCTCCATGTTGCTTGCGACAAAGCTGGAACATGTAGAATGTCATGTGGGAAGCACATTTGCTAGCGAGGAGGCGGTGCGAGTTCTCAAGTCGGGCGGTTCTAATAACTGGACAGCACTGGCCGCTTGCTGCCCGCGCTCAGCTGCGTGGCGACGACGCATCGCCGTCGAAGGTGCCAATGCCTAGGTTCCCTCCTGGGTCCGCGTCCGCCACGGAGGGGCATCCGTTTTTCGGGTGCCCTCCAAAGTAGCGCCGTGGAAGCGCTTTGCAGTGTCGAAGTTTGGTTTGTTGTGTGGTATCATCACTGATGCTGAGCCGTTGCTGGTGTCCTTGCGTAACGGGCGTCCGACCATGTGGCTTTGTGTTCGGGCACAGTGATGGTAACCGTTTTTTTTGGGTTCCCTCCTGGGTCCGCGTCCGCCACAGAGGGGCATCCGTTTTTGGATGCCTCCAGAGTAGCGCCGTGGAAGCGTTTTGCAGTGTCGAAGACTTGGTTTGTGGTGTGGTGTCATCACTGATGCTGAGGCGTTGCTGGTGTCGTTGCGTAACAAGCGTGCGGCCATGTGGCCTTGTGTTCGAGCACAGCGATGGGAACCCGTTTTTGGGTTCCCTCCTGGGTCCGCGTCCGCCACGTAGGGGCATCCGTTTTTCGGGTGCCCTCCAGAGTAGCGCCGTGGCAGCGCTTTGCAGTGTCGAAGTTTTGGTTTGTTGTGTGGTATCATCACTGATGCTGAGGCGTTGCTGGTGTCCTTGCGTAACAGGCGTCCGACCATGTGGCCTTGTGTTCGGGACCAGTAATGGTAACTCGTTTTTTGGGTTCCCTCCTGGGTCCGCGTCCGCCACAGAGGGGCATCCGTTTTTGAATGCCCCTCCAGAGTAGCGCCGTGGAAGCGCTTTGCAGTGTCGAAGACTTGGTTTGTGGTGTGGTGTCATCACTGATGCTGTGGCGTTGCTGGTGTCGTTGCGTAACAAGCGTGCGGCCATGTGGCCTTGTGTTCGAGCACAGTGATGGGAACCCGTTTTTAGGGTTCCCTCCTGGGTCCGCGTCCGCCACAGAGGGGCATCCGTTTTTGGATGCCTCCAGAGTAGCGCCGTGGCAGCGCTTTGCAGTGTCGAAGTTTTGGTTTGTTGTGTGATATCATCACTGATGCTGAGGCGTTGCTGGTGTCCTTGGGTAACAGGCGTCCGACCATGTGGCCTTGTGTTCGGGCACAGTGATGGTAACCCGTTTTTTCGGTTCCCTCCTGGGCCCGCGTTCGCCACAGAGGGGTATCCTTTTTTGGATGCCCCCCCAGAGTAGCGCCGTGGAAGTGCTTTGCAGTGTCGAAGACTTGGTTTGTGTATGAACGTGTGGAGAGGAGACAGGTTGAAAGGAGAGGGTGGGGAGGGAGAGGGGGGGGGGGATGATGAGGAGGAGGAGGAGGATGAGGATGATGATGATGACGAGGAGGCGGGGGAAGAGAAGGAGGAGGAGGAGGAGGGGAGGAAAAGGGGGAGGATGATGAGGAGGAGGAGGAGGACGACGACGACGATGAAGATGATGATGAGGAGGAGGACGACGACGAGGAGGATGAGAAAGAAGGCGAAATGTATGATCACAGGGGGGGGGGGGGCGAGCAGATCGAATATCACGGGAAAAAATACTAGAGCTCTAACGAATGGTTGAATTTCGAGAACAAAATTATCAACCGACCAAACATCAGCAAAACTGGGCGCCGGCGGTAAACCGTCAACATTTCTTACCGCCGGGGATTCGTAGAGCTTCCTGACCATGTATTATGTCCAAAGAATTAGCAGAGAACGATTAATTTCTCTGCCCGAGCGCTGATAGCAGACTGATCTCAGACGTCTAGTGATATCACATTGCTGTGCTGAACAGTTCTATAGCTCATCTGCGTGGAGAAAATACCATTGGGGAGAAAATAGCAGAGTGCGAAATCCTTGTTTGGCGTCTGCGCCCACAACAGACCCAAACTAAGCGTCTAGACGCTTCGCGCCTCATGATGTCCTTCTCATTTTTCGGCTGAAGAGCGCAGCTCGAGTTAGGAACATTACGGAACAGTACGGAACATTACGGAACATTACGGAGCATTACGGGAACATGAGGAACATGAGGAACATTAGGAACATTACGGTCCCCGCCATTCCGAGAAACCCAATTCGGGGGGAGAGCCCAACCCGCCCGTCGGGTGCCCGTCGCGCCGCCCGTCGGGCTCCCGTTGGGCGCCCGATAGCGCTGGTCGGTGCCGACCAGCGACATCGGGGTACCCCAGTTGGAAGCGCGTGCCCTAGAGATAGGGCCTACGCCACCAGCTGCGCCCCGCCCGCCCCGTGGACGTGTCCCCCGCCCTTAAGCGAGCGCTTTGTTTGCAAAGTGCAGTGTGGGACCGCTGCAAGAAATCGCTGCAGAGCTTCCCCTGCCAACCGCGATGTCCAGGTCCAGCTGCACCTGGGCTGCGCAGTCCCTCCCCTTGCTGCCGCGCGCGTGCGCGCGTTCATATGTGTGTAAATCTGTATGTATGTATGTATGTATGTATATAGGTATATACATGTGCATATAACGGTGCCGAGCGTTTGCCAGCTTGGCGCGTTTGCAAACGCTGGTCCCCTCCCTCCTCCTTTTCGGCCGCCCCGCGGTGCACTTCCACCCTATGCCCGTGTGTATTTATTGGGGCCCCCTCTGCTCTCGATAAACTTCAATTCATCGGTCCACCCCCTCTCGCACCATAGTTTTGGCACCCCTCGGCCCTCCCCCCGAATATCGTCGTTTCCTCCTCCTCCGCCCCATGGTCCTCCTCCTTTCAGTGCCCTTTTTCTTCTCATGATCGTCGTTCCCTCAGCCTCTCTTCATCCCCCTCCTCCACCTCTTCTTTCTCCTCGCACCTGATAGGTGTATATACACGCACGCGCACACACCCATATAGCCATGCAGCTCGATTGCATGCGCGCGCATGCATGTGCGAACGCTATCGCCACACATTCATGTATGTGCATACATGTGTAGGCGCACACACGCGTATGTGCACGCATCTAAACATGTAGATACAATCACTTTATAGACGCATGTGTGCGCGTGCATGTACGCATTTATACAGGTACACGACGTTCCTGTATATCGTACGCATTTGCATACATACACACACCTGCACACGCCTTGAACGCTCCGAATCGAATGATGCATACACGTGATTGGTATACATCACTGTCAGTCTCCCCTTTCGCCTGCAGGCCCGTCATGCCCCCGCCCCTTTTCGCTTGCACACGGGTGAACTTGCCGCGTCGAGGGGGCCCGCGCTGCAGGGGGATCCCGTCTTGATCTGGGTCGGCTGTGCCAGAGGGGCGCGGGCATCGAGATGGCTGGAGGTATATATATATATACATCGACAAGAGTGCAGGCACGCTGACCTCAAATCGTCGGCTGAGCTGTCAGATCGAGTCATGTGGTTCGGATCCTCGAGATATGCGTGGAAGCGGTACCGCATCCCGCAATTCCACTTCGGATGACGCAGCACTTGCAATAACCCCCTTTCACGTATTTATGATTATTCGTACACAAACATATGCAAATGTATATGTATGTGCACTTACATCTGTAATAACCACATATACGCATTCATTGGTGTAGGTATATATGTGTACACATAGACGTGCATGCATCTATAATGTTCTGCAGCCGTGATGGCGGCATCGCCCCATCCACGCGGAGCTACAACGGTCGTGGTTGTCATTGGCACCGTGCACACTTGCGAGTCTCGAAAGTCTCAGGGCAGAGTTACCCCGTAGGGTCGCACCTGACATGTCTGTGCATATATATATATACACATACACATATTCAAATGCATATGTATGTATATTGACATGTCAGGTGCGATGTACTCAGATGTGGTTGGATCGACACATATACGCTTATATGTAGAGTGATCGACAAAGCACGCCCAATCTCGCAACAGAACGTTTGCAACCGCATGATCACATGCTCCGCTCTGCCTCCATATTTTCTGCGGCGCCAGGCCTCGAGATCAAGCGGGGAGCAGGGGTCCCTATGCCCCCTCCCCGTGCGATGGTGAACATGCGCACGTCCGTGCGAGCGCAGCCGCCAAGAGGAAGAGGAGGATCCAGAAGGATGATCGAGTCCACGCGCCCTGGGGCACGAGTCGCACAGCCACTAGGACACATTCAAACGATCGTTTGATGCCAGCTGGTCGTTGACCCCAGGGCCAACGACCAACTGGCATCGGCGGCGGCGCGCAGGGGCGCAAGGAGGAGGACGGAGGATGAGGAGGATCGAGGGAGGAGGAATCAGAGAAGGAACGAGGAGGGATCACCGAGGCTGGAGGCAGAGGAGGAGGAGGAGGATGAGGAGGAGGAGCGATCCTCGAGGAGGGGGAGAAACGAAATGAGGAGGAGGAGCGGAAGGCAACCCTTCCTCTCTCGCCTCTTCCCCTCTCACCCCTCCCTCTTGCCATCAATCGATCGCTCCATATATGAATCCCTCCTCGGGCCCATCCCGCCTGAACCCTAATCCCCCCCTCCCTCTCTCTGTCCCCTCCCGTGCCGCTGGCCTTCCTTCGCAGTGGCATGAATTCGTCGATGCTGATGTCGACGATGCTGATGCCGACGATCTCGTGATCGTCGATGCTGCTGATCACGACCGCGGCCATGCATATGCCGACCACCTCGGCTGCGCTATGCGGGGGTCGATCGCTGAGGAGGTCGACGGATGGGGGCGAACGGGGGGCGATGGGGGAAGGGGCCACCAATGGCAATTGCTTGGTCTATGGTATACTTTAAACTGGCCAGGCGATCACAAGGTCCATGCACATCAGTACACATATTTAATACCTAAAGATACATCAACATATCTATATTTACTATCTAAGTTCACATATATAAACACAGCTATACATCAATACACATATATACTATATAAGGTCATGCACGGGAACACCCCCAGCCCGATACACACACCCCTGGATCCACGGGCGTTCGATCCCGAGCTCGTCGTCAGGAGCGGCCCGTCATCTCGAGGTAGACGTCCTTCTTGAGGGTCGCGCACCTGTCTTTGCACACCGTGCCCTCCCCTTGGATCATGTCCACGCACTTCTTGATGAACGCGGAGCTGCAGTGCTGGCCGGACCACTTGCCGCAGATGTCCTCGAATTTCTTGTCGGAGACCATGAGGAGCTGAGTGTACTTCTTATCGCCATCCTTCTTGTAGTAGAGGCAATCGTAGCCCTCGGAGTTGCGGCGCACGCGTTTCAGCCAGTACCAGTTGGAGTCGTGCGTGCTCATCATCTTGCAGCTCGTCTCACCGCCATCCCCGTCGTCGACGAAGATCACCTCGGGACTGTCGTCCTCGCTTGGCTTGGGGTCCTCAGCCTCCTCGATCTCCTCGCCCTTCTCGTCCCCCCCTGCCTCGGCGGGCTCCTCAGCGCCCTCGGCGGGCTCCTCGGCGCCCTCGCCGCTGCCCTCGGCCTCGCCGCTGCCCTCGGCGCCCGCGCCGCTGCCCTCGGCGCCCGCGCCGCCGTCCTCGGCGTCGGCGTCCTCGTCGCCTGGCGCGCCGCCTGCAGGCGGGCGCGGCGCCGCAGCTGGCCTCTTCATGCAAGCCGCGGGCCGCTTCGCGACCGCTGGCCGTGATCCGCTGCCGCTGGCCGCTGCAGGCTCTGGGTCGGCCGCAGCTGGCCGCTTGCGGGGCGCTGCCATGCTGGCAAAGCTGCACGGGGTCTGCCCGAGCGGCCCGTTGTCGTCATCGTCGGGCTCCTTCTTAGCGTGCTTCTTGTCTTTCTTGTCCTTTTTGTCTTTCTTGTCCTTCTTGTCCTTCTTGGCGAAGTGGTGCCGATGCTTCGTCTTTTTCCCAGTCAAGCTCTTCAAGTACGGCACGACCACCGACTTGCCGGTATCCTCGTCCGCCTCCCCTCAACCATCAGCACCATCAAGGGTGGTGCTAGTGCTATCAGCATCGCCGCCATCGATGGCGGCGATGCTGATGTTGATGCTGATGGTGCTGCTGGTGTTCATGATAGTGGTGATGATGATGATGGTGTTGATGGTGATGATGATGATGATGATGATGGTGCTGGTGATGCTGGTTATGATGATGGCGTTGGTGGCATACTATTTACAATAGTAATAACAATGACAAGCATACGACTAATAACGATGAGGAGCCGAATGAGACTGATGTTCAGGATGGCCCTTCCCCGTAGCCGTCACGAAGTGTCACTCAACACTGCAGTCGATTGGGGCATGCAGACATGACGCACCACAGTCGGATAGGCCGTGCGAACATCACCAACGAATTTGAGAACGTTCAGTCGGCCAATTAAGAGAACATCCAAGGGCGCTTTGCCATGGTGCACACGAACATCCAACACGCACGACCGACCATTTGGGTACTCGCTCTGAACCTGCATCGGTCTTAAGTGCCTGCTCAGACCATTCCCTGAAGTCAGGGAATGGTCTGATCAGGCGCTTAAGATCCGCGCGACCTGCACCGAGGGCCGTCGATTGACTTGTCCATGCGCACCGATCGCACTATACGATCGGGTGCGTATGGAAAACTATAGACTTAAGACATCAAAAGCGATACTTCACCTTACAGGGTGAAGCATCGTGTCTGGTGTCTGAAATTTTTGGTGCCCATTCCATCTCGGCAAAGATCCTCCCCGCCCCTCCCCGCCACAGGCAGGAGCGTGTCCTCGCCGTTGTCGTCGTCGCCGGTGATCTCGAAGGCATTCCGCATCTGCTCCTGCAAGCTGGCATCTGCGATATCCTCGATGTCATTGGCGACCTGCCCGACTCAGTCGCGCCATCGTCGACGTCATCATCGACGTGCACGTCCTCCTCCTCATCCTCCTCCTCCCCCTCCCCCTCCTTCTCCTCCTCCTCTTCCTCCTCCTCCTCCTTCTCTACGCTCGTCTCCTCCTTCTCCTCCTCCTCCCCCTCCTCCTCCTCCTCCTTCCCCCTCGCTCCCTCCTCCTCCTCCCCCTCTTCCCCTATGCTCGTCTTGAGTTCCGTGCCTCCGCGGCTCCTTGCGCCCAGCAGTCGTTTAAAGATTGAGGAATTCCTCCCTCCTCCCTCCTCCCGAGGCGTCGTTTTCCTTCGCTCCCCCTGACCCTCCCCACTGCTGACCAGCTGGCTCGATCTGTCCTTCCTGCTGTTCTGCCAGTGGGCGAAGCCGATGCGGAACTGTCTGGCCTGCAGGAACCTGGGCTGCGAGACAATGCGAGCAGTAACGCATGCAGATCGCTATTACTCGAATCCGCGAATACATATACGTCAATGTACATTCGTGCAATCAACCATCCATACATGTGCATGTATATGTGTAAGTGCGTGCACGTGCATGCTTGCATTACTTTCCATATGCATAACAGCATGTATGAATGTACTTATATGTCAGTGTATAAATATGTCTATGCACTCGGGTTCCCGATCCACCGCTTCCTCTGCTGTTCCCCAGGGAGCCTATGTCCCGTCGCAACTGTCGCAGCAGGCTTGCGGTTCTTCATCTTCTTGTACTGGTCTCTGAACCTATCTGCAAACATCTGGTCCCAGATGGCCTGGCATGGCGGTGCGTAGAGGGGCTGGGCGGATCGAGAGCAAGAGAAACCGAACGGAGGAACCGGACGGGACGTGCATACATTCATGCATATCGCCACACGTGCTTAGGCATATACATATGAATATGCGTGGCTATACGCAGTATGCATCTGTCACTTTATTCGTGCATGCATGTATATGTATGTGTATACACATACATATGCATGCACCATACATACACCTATATATATATATATATATATATGTACATTCATGCACATTGGCACACATGTGCATGCACACACACATACATACATATACGCAGCATGCGTGTGTAGGTGTTTTTTTTTTTTTTTGCGTACAGTATCAAAATGGTCGTTTTAGTGTCCAGCGTGTGCATGCTTACTATGGTGTCCATTCACATGTACATATCTAGTTTCTCATGCGCGCATGCAAGCTTCGCGTCCAACGTGTGCGTATATGTTTATGTACACACGCATGCAGATGCGCACATACCTACACACAAAAGCACGTGCACCAGGGCTGGCAAATCCCGAGCCTTCATATTCTTCTGGCTGGTGCGCAGCCCGTTTGTAATCTTCTCGAGCTCTTTGTATGTCCGTTCGAACACCTCCCTTGGCCCTTTGTCCTGCTGGCCTGCCCCCCCCCTTCCTCTGCCCTCCGCAGGCTGCGAAGCTCAAGAGAGAAAGAGAGAGAGAGAGAGAGAGAGAGAGAGAGAGAGAGAGAGAGAGAGAGAGAGAGAGAGAGAGAGAGAGAGAGAGAGAGAGAGAGAGAGAGAGCTGAGAGAGAGAGGGAGAGATAGACAGGGATGGAGAGACAGAGGTCGAGAGAGTGAGAGAGAGAGAGATGAGAGAGAGAGAGAGAGAGAGAGAGAGAGAGAGAGAGAGAGAGAGAGAGAGAGAGAGAGAGAGAGAGAGAGAGAGAGAGAGGAGAGAGAGAGAGAGAGGAGAGGGAGGGGGGGGGGGGGGGCAAGGAGGGGCTCGAGGGAGATGCGGTCCCGAGAGGGATGGACATGCGAAACATTAGATAGCGAGAGAGAGGGGGAGAGAGAGAGAGAGAGAGAGAGAGAGAGAGAGAGAGAGAGAGAGAGAGAGAGAGAGGGGGAGGCGAGAGCGATCGACTACGACGACGAGTGCGGCGCGGAGCAGGGAAACGCGGATGTGGCCAGGACGCAAGGGCGCCGACGAAGAGGAGCGATTGCAACGTCGCCGTCCTTCACCTTCCCCCTCCCCCTCCTCCTCTTCCTCCTCCTCCGACGACGGCGGCGGCGACGACGACGGCGTATGCGACGGCGATGGCAGCCCCTTCATTAATTGACCAGTCGGAGCTCCCTCGAGTTCCTCGCCGTCGTATTAAGTGAGGAACTCGAGGGATACAATGCAGGATATGTGTCTAGGGATCTATATATATATATGTATATAGATATCTCTCTCTCTCGATCGCTCGCATTATGTGTCGCTCTCTATCTCTCTCTCTCTCTCTCTCGCTCTGTCACTCTGTGTCTCTCAGCCCCTTGGCGCCATGTACTTGTCTGGCATTGGCCGCGACCCGCCCTTAGTCGGTGTGTAGTGGCACCAGTTGGGGATGTTCTGGAAGCCAACCATCATCGGGGTCTCGGGGTCGTCATCCTGCACGCTGAGCGCCTGGCGGCGGCGGGCGCCATCTAGCCCCCCTGCCTCCCTAGGGAGGCTGGTGGTTAGAGGGGGCAAGTTGCGGGGGGCCGCATATTGAAGCATTAGGTGTACGAGTCTATGTATGTATATGTATATATATATATATTGAAGCACGTTTTCACGCATTCACAGTCATGCGTATACCTACACACGTATCCATACATATATACATACATGCATGCACACATCCATACACACATACATACATACCTACATACAGACATACATACGTACACAACTATACATTTACATACATACAAACACATACATACATACATACACACCTACATACAAACACATATACATACATACATACATACATACATACACACATACATACATACATACATACACACATACATACACACATACATACATACATACATACATACACACATACATACATACATTTATACGTGCATACACACATATACATACATACACGCACTCATGCATACATACAGACAGACCTATGTATACATATATACAGATACATGTGTATGTATGTCTGTATGTATGTATGTATGTATGTATATATATATATATATATGTATATGTATATATATAGTTATATATATATATGTGTACGTGCATGTATACATACATGCGCGCATACGTGTATATGGAAACGTCTATATACAGTTGCGCGCGCTATACGTCTATAGTGTTGCGCCATCCGTCGCCATACATGCCTCTGATCATTCAATTCCCCTGGATTCCTACACCTCACTATCGTTCACCCTCTCTCTGCATCCCTCTAGATATATTCGGGGCTTACGCTCCCTCCATCCATATGGCCCTCCCTCCAGTGCCCTCCACTGTTATCACTTGCATCCCTCGAGTGAGGCAATATATATATATATATATATATATATATATATATATATATATATAAAAATACATATGTACACGTAGCTATACACATACGCGTCATCTCCTCGTCTTAATTCGTCCTGCCCCCCTCCCTATTCCCCGAGCGCCTGGGCGCGCGCGTCGATGTCCACGACCGCAGTCGGTGGGTTGCGTGGCGGCGAGGGCCTCGGTTGTCTCGACATGACCTGCCCGCTCGGGGAAGGGGGCGCCGATCGAGGGGGCGGTTTGCGAGGCGGGGGGGGGTGAGAAAAAGGCAGATGACGAGGGGGCGCGCATGGAATTCCGAGCCAATTCCAACGCGCGTGCCAGACGAGGAGGGGAAGGGGGAGCAGGAAGGGGCGTCGAAGTGGGAAGGGGAAATGGTGGGGGGCTGTCCTCGGGGCCCCTGCGGCCCAGCCCCACCCCGCTGCGCGTCCAGCCTTGGGGTCCGACGAGCACGCAAAAAACATAGCGACGCATCGCGGCCGAAGCTCCAGGCCCCGTGATCCTGCGCCATGTTTCGAGCCGAATCGGTTTGCGAGGGCCCCTGGGCCAGAAAAAGAACGAAACTGCCCGACTCGAAAACAATAGGTTGCCCAGATCCCATATGCGCCTTGACAGCCCCCCCCCCCCCCCCCCCCCCCCCCCCCCCCCCCCCCCCCCCCCCCCCCCCCCCCCCCGCTTCATGCGCGCGCGCCGCGCGCGCCGCGCGCGCGGATCCGAGGCGGCGCTCGCTGGCGCCAGCGCCGCCCTCGAGGGGCTTCAGCTGCGCGCGGGGAGCAAACAACCGAAGAGGGCGGATGGGTGGAATGTGACCGTTGGGAAACTATCCAGGAGGGCGGAGGGGAGGGGGGCGGGCTCGAGAAAATTCCACCCATGTGGTTTTTGCATATACAATACACTACAATACAATACAATAACCCCATGGGTGCACCCATGCTATAACTCCATAAAAGCAAATCGGCCGTTGGTCAACATGGCGACTTAAGGGCAATGCAGGAGTCTCGCGCGCACGCGCGTGTGGCGCGCGCCACCCGCGCGCGTAATACCAACGTCCAAAATGTTACCGCTAACAGAGTTTCTATTTTAAAATTTCCATGCACCACTGGATGTCTTTATTTTTTTCCATGCACGAAAGCAAAAGCTCCTCTTGGAAGTACAATGTATTTTCATTGCCAGGCACGCATGCCGATTTTTTCGATTGCGGGCGGTGCAAGCCATGCGCGCGGGTGACACGTGTCACCCGCGTGTGGTGGTGCATTATGTTTGAAGCCTCCTAGCGCACGGAAGGCACTTCAAATTCAAAAATGTTACAGTTAATGGTGTCATGTTAGTTTCCAGGCCAACATGGTTGTACTGTTTTCGTCAGAGCACACACACAAACGCATGTTAACTTCAAAATCCAATCGGTCACCGTTAAGGGTTCACTTTAGTTTCCAGGAGTACATGGCGACTTTTCCATTTTTGAAAAATATAAGAAAACGCATGGTAACCTCAAAATCCAATATATCACCGTTAAGGGTTCACTTTAGTTTCCAGACGAACATGGCGACTTTTTCATTTTTGGACATATCCGAAAACGCATGTTAACTTCAAAATCTAATCTTTCACCTATAAGGGTTCACTTTAGTTTCCAGGCCAACATGGCGGCTTTTCTATTGCAGAAGCAAAACTCGCCACGCGCGCGCAATCGGGTGACCCGCGCACGGGCGGGTCACCCGAAATCCCGTTGGTCACCGTTAAGGGTTCAATTCAGTTTCGGGATCCACAGGGCAGCTTTTCCATTGTGGGTAATACAAGACTCGCCACGCGCGCGTCCGCGCGCGCGCGCGATCGGGTGACTCACGCGCGGGCTGGTCACCCGAAGTCACGTTGGATTCCTTATACATTCCCAGGCCAACATGGCGTTTGGGAAATATTAGAAAGCGCATGTCAACTTCAAAATCCAATCGATCACCGTTTAGGGTTCACTTTAGTTTCCAGGAGTACATGGCGACTTTTCCATTTTTGAAAAAATAAGAAAACGCATGTTAACTTCAAAATCCAATCGATCGCCGTTAAGGGTTCACTTTAGTTTCCAGGCGAACATGGCGACTTTTCCATTTTTGAAGGCATGTTAACTTCGGAATCCAATCGATCACCGGTAAAGGTTCACTTTAGTTTCCAGGCCAACATGGCGGCTTTTCGATTGGACAATACAGAGCTCGCCACGCGCGCGCGCAATCGGGTGACCCGCGCACGGGCAGCTCACCCGAAATCCCGCTGGCTACCTTCCAGATCAAGTATCAGATCAAGATGTCAGCTTTTTAATATCTAGATCGTGCTCGGTAGTACAGAGGATGCTCTCGTGGATTCGGAAGATTTTGAGAGCTGTTTCAATCTGTTCCGTCAACCTCCGTCTTGGAAGGGGTTCTCGGCTTACGAGAAACTTGTCAGTGGTGCGGTCAAAGGGCCAGGTTGCCGCGATTTCCTCATAGGCATGCGAACGGTCCCCATGGGGTCTCGCAGCGCAGTGGACGTGATCCAGCAAGTGGTGCGCACCCTCGTCTTCGAGGCAGCGCAGGTGGGGCCTGAGACGGAGATCGCGAAGGGGGCGCTCTTCCCGCGAGGGCCCGACTACTCGCTGGTGGTGCTGGACAGCTTCGATTACATCAGAACCATGGATAAGTTGACGGCGGAGCTAATGGAGGGGTCCCCTTCAGCCGAGCATGAGCGATTCAGGGCAGTGTGCGATAGGCTTGGCCTCCCGCTGAATGCCGGGAAACGCTTGATAGGCAGCTATCGGGCCACGCTGCAAGGCGGGGAGTTCGACGGACGCAGGGGCACTTATGCCCACGCCCGCAAGAGAGGCCGGCACTTTCAGCTGCTCTCTTTGGGGATGGCTTTGGCAAGCCGTTGGGATGAAGGACTTCTCCGGCACTGGTCCGGCTTAGCGTGCTTCGCCGCGACCTACAGGCGCCCGTTGTTCTCGGTCCTGTCGGAGGTGTTCCGTTTGGTAGAGGAGCCTGGCCAGTTGAAGCGGGTGCGCCCCGAGCCGTTGGACGAGGTGCTCGTCTTCGCTGGACTTGTCCCGCTAGCGGCGGGCGATCTCAGGGCGCCGATATACAATCGCATATCCATATCGGACGCTTCGCCCACCGGCGGTGGCTCAGCGGTGGCGCGCCGCTTCGCCACCCTTGTCCCCAGGGTGCCGGCAGAAGCTGCCGCCGCGGGCCCCGGCTCGAAGGGGTCGGGGAGCCTGCGGGCGTTGGAGCAGCGCGCAACCCTAGGGAGGGGCATACAAGCGAGCCCGGCGACTTGGGGAACCACAGGGGTTTCCCAAGGCGGAGTCTTCCACCCAACGCTGGGGAGTGTTGGGGGATCAGAGGCACGCTCGGCGGTCTCCTTCTCAGTGTTTCGCATTGGCTGCGGTCCGCTACTGGTGGCAGCAGTGGCCGCTCTAGGAGCGGGGGTGCGAACGCCGCGGAGCGCGGCGGAAAGCGAAGCCGGCGGGGAGCTAGGGTCCCTCAGGCTCTGCGCCGCTGCGCCGGAGGTCCTCTGGGAGCACTGGGCCCCAGGGCGGTGGCCGTTGCATCGCCGCGCTCCCTCGGAAGAACCGCGCCTCGTGACGGACGTGGCCCTAGAACGCCTTCAGGCCTGGGCAGACAGCATAGGAGTGGCGGTCTTGGAATGCGTGGCAAAGCCTTCGCCCTTCGAATGCCCTCGGGCCAGGTTCCTCCGGAAGCTGCCGGGGGTTTTCGTTTCGAAGTTGACCGTCAACCTCACCGACAGGGCGGTGGATATGACGATCATGCACAATTGCCCTGCTTTGCGCCGCAGGTTTCACTGCCAGCACGTCAGGAGAGGAGGGCGAGGAGAGAGGAACAAGGAGGAGGAGGATTACCATCAGGAGCAGAAGTGGAGAGGCAGACGGAGGAAAAGAGAGGAGAACGAGGAGATAGACGACGGTGTCGACGAGTGCCTCCGGGAGCTGCCAGGGGACTTCGTGCAAGCATACGCTAAGGTGGTGCACCATGTCTTCCAGGAGCTGCAAGGGAAACTCTGCCCCCGGGAGCCGGTGCTGCACCTCGCGTGGGTGCGGCAGCAGCTACGCTCCGCCACGGACAGGCTGGCAGAGGAGCCGGTCACTCGCAGCGTTGTCGCGGAGATCGGTGCCATGCTCGCCGGGATGCAGAATGGCCACGAGAAAGCTCACCTCGAGACCCTCCTGCGTCGCATCGATCACCGTGGGTCGGACGTCCAATTGTGGTGTGGGGAGCTGGACAAAGCCTCGCGCCAGTTGGCCCCGTGCCCGGCCTTCCGCTGGGAGTGGCGCACAGTAGCGGCGTATGGGTGGAAGACGCCCCAGCACATTTCGGTCCTCGAGGTCGCGGCCTTCCTGAACCACATTCTCGGGGCGTCCCAGCGCGACAGGTTCATCAGTAAACGTTTCTTCCATGTGGTAGACAGTCAGGTAGCAGCAGCAGTAATCACCAAAGGCCGGTCGTCCTCCCGAGCCTTGAATACCCAACTTCGGAAAGTGGCCGGCATTTTGTTGGCCGGCAATATTTACCCATTGGTCGTGTGGACTCTCTCAGGGTGGAATTATGCAGATGGGCCGAGTCGCGCTCGGCCGCCGGACGCATGGTTAAGTCAATAAGACAGCCCAGGCAGGGGAGGGCCGGCGACCGCAAGGTAAAATTGCATTTGAAACAGGTTGTGATTGCTACTGCTACAAAGGACCGCTACCGCAATGCATTGAGGAAGTTTTTCGAATATCTGGGTGATTGGGACAGGCCGGAGCCAACTACCACGGAAGATTTTGATTTCGAACATTCTGAGCACCTCAACCACCTGTGGATGGATGATCTACCAGAGGGTCTAGCAGGAGACACGATCTCCGCCGCGAACAGGTTTCTGCCCCAAGCCACGAACCATCTGCCAATTAGTGCTTTCTATTTCCGCAATTGGAGGCGCACAGTGCAGCGGACGCGCGCACTGCCCATCACCCCGCTTATGGTCCAAGGCTTGGCTGGTGCAGCCTATGCCTTGCAGAACGTATCTTTTGCAGCGGCCCTCCTGGTGGGTTACGTGTGCCTTCTGAGGACAGGGGAAATATTGAATTTGCAATTTTCCGACATTGTTCATTATGGAGAATCGAAAGGGACTCTCTTAATTCTTCGCGGAACCAAAACCGGGCAAAGGTTCAACATCATAGAGAAGGTTCGGGTGCACGATAAGGATGTCATCACCGCCTTGCACATCGCGCGCCAGGAAGTCAAAGGGCCGAAGCTTTTCGCAGGAACCGCCAGCCAGTTCAACGACACTCTGCGTGACTTGGGACGGCGAGTTGGGTTGCCGACAGGACAGCTTACGGGCTACTCACTGCGCCGCGGCGGGGCCACATGGCATTTCCTGAAGCACGGGCGCCTCAGCACAACCACTGTCCATGGGCGGTGGAGCCAAGAAAAGACCGCAAGAATCTACATTGACGGGGCACTGGCCCAACAAGCCGAATACGCGCTTTCAGCTTCCTCGCGGAGGGTGCTGGAAACAGGGGCCTCGGTGGCCAGAGATTTGCTCCGCTGCCTCCCCGGGCGCGCCGCCCGCTTGCTGGAGCAGTGAGCTTCGAAGTGGACACGGGTCTTGTGAGGCGCCCTGCCTGCTGGCGTGGTCAGCAGGCAGGTGCGGGGGGGCTCCCCAGGGTGCGTTCCAGGCTCGTGGAGCTTGGGTTCGCACGCGGTCTCGACGAAACACTGTCCCTTGGTAGGTCCAGGGGCGTTCCTCTCGGGAGGGCGCAGACAGTGCTGGGGCGCGGGGGGTGGTGTTCTGCAGGCCGGGAGCCGGCCACAGCAACCAAGCAGGGCTTGGGGGCTCTCTGCGGGGGGAGTCTGCTGGCAGGGCCCACGGAAGTTGAGTTTCACACCCGGCCCTCCGCTCCCTCAGGTGCTGGGGGGGTTGCGCTGAAGGAGGGTGGAGAGTTTGCGCAGCATGGCAGAGTGCCAGTCGGCGCAAGGTCCGGCAGCGCGGGCCTCACTGTGGAGTGGGGGCCGCGCCGGCCCTCGGAGCGAGGGTTGCGGACCAGGGTCCTCGGAGCGGGGGTCCACGGAGGGGTCGTGCGGGAGGCGTGCCGCCGGGCGCGACCGCGCAAGCGACCTCGTGCAGCAGCAACGTGAAAACGAAGGGAAGTAAGGAGGAAGGTGAGCACTTGTCTTCAGGGGTGCCCGGAGCTAGTGCGCACCCCCCCGATCGTCTTCCTCATCTTCTGAGTCTTCCTACTCCCTTGCTTCATCCATGCGCGCTCTCTTCCATAGCCTTTTTCTCTCTCCTCCACGACCCCCACCACCTCCCGGGAGTTTGCGCAGCATGGCAGAGTGCCAGTCGGCGCAAGGTCCGGCAGCGCGGGCCTCACTGAGGAGTGGGGGCCGCGCGGGCCCTCGGAGCGAGGGTTGCGGACCAGGGTCCTCGGAGCGGGGATCCACGGAGGGCCGTGCGGGAGGCGTGCCGCCGGGCACGACCGCGCAAAAGACCTCGTGCAGAAGCAACGTGAAAACGAAGGGAAGTAAGGAGGGAAGGTGAGCACTAATTCAACCATTCGTTAGAGCTCTAGTATTTTTTACCTGATATTCGATCTTATTCCCGCTCGCCATCTTGATCTCGGCTCGATCGGGTATCTTTTATTGCCAGAAAGTGTCCAGGTGGGATCGGCTTTTTCGAGTCATCTTGATGCGCGCTGTCGGTGTATTGAACTTAACTCGAGATACAGGACAGCTACAGAGCTGGTAAGCACACTTTATCGATTCAGAATGATCAGGCGCGTTCGTCTGTTGCATCTAGAGGTCTGAACTCGGTCTGCTAGCCGAGCTAGGTTCGCAAACCTATTCGTATTATTCGAGTCATCTTGACAGGCGCTCTCGGTCTTCTGTACTAACTCGAGCTATAGGACAGCTGCAGAGCTGATACTTGCAGAAACCGATTCAGAATTATCAGTCGCGTTTGTCTGTTGAATCCAGAGCTCTGAACTCGGTCTGCTGCCCGATCTAGAATCGCGAAAGACACGTTGTCGGTTTTCTGCACTTAACTCGGGCTGTAGGGGGGCTACAGTGCTGGTGGTCACTGGAATCGATTTGAAGATATCAGGCGCGTCCGCCTGTCGAATCCAGAGCTCGGATCTCTGTCTGCTGCCCGAACTAGGTCCGCGGAACTGTTCGTATTGTTCGAGTCATCCTGAGAGGTGCTGTCGGGCTGTAGGGGGGCTGCAGGGCTGGTGTCGCAGGAATCGTTTCAGAGACATCAGACGCGTCCGCCTGTCGCATTCAGAGGTCTGAACTCGGTGTGATACTCGAGCTGAGTTTGCCAAACTATTCGTTTTGTTCGAGTCATCTTGAGAGGTGCTGTCGATTTACGCACGTAACTCGGGCTGTAGGAGAGCGACAGAGCTCGTGCAGAAGACGGGGGCGTTCGGCTGTTGCATTGAGAGGTCTGAAATCGCCTGGGCTGAAAAACTAGTCGTTCTCTGTATTTTTTCGACATTATCTATTGTCAGGAAGCTCTACGAGTCCCCCGGCGGTAAGAAAGGTTGATGGTTTACCGCCGGCGCCCAGTTTGAAATATATTTAACCATTTATATATAGAAAACAGATTTTCTGCGCGTCGCATTGGCATATTAACTCCCCTCTCACAGCAACTTAGCTCTCCCGATGCATTTTTTCATGAGTTGACTTCCGGGAACTGAGCGAATATGAACATCGAAATCATCGAAAATAAAGATTTTCGAAAACAAACCTTCATTTTATGAGTCTACTTCGATTCTGAGCACTCTTACCAGTGTGAGGAGCTCTACGAGGTTCCAGGCGGTGACCAGGTTGAGCAGAGCTTACCTCCTGCTTGGCTTGGTCTCACCGCTGGGGTCCCCCTCGTCTCGAGCTGCATTGTGCAGTAAGGTGTTCTTCTGTTCCACTTACTGTACACGGTGCTTCAGAGTCTTTTTGCTTGAGTACCGTACATCTTTGCGCACGTGTCGGCATACTATTCCTTTCTGCTGCGGTATTCTGCATTATCGAGTGCTTTCCATCGTGCACACACTGTCTGTTCTGTGCTGTCTCATTGCGTCTATTCATTCAGTGCTTCAGTCAGTGTTCCATTCAGTGAGCTCACTGTTCTGCATTCAGTGTTGCATTCAGTGCTTCATTCAGTGCTTCATTCAGTGTTGCATTCAGTGCTTCATTCAGTGTTGCATTCAGTGCTCTCTATTCGCACAATGGCCGACGCTCGGATGTCTGATGCCGAAGCCAATGATCGGAAACGGAGGCGGGATTTGGAAATGGCAGAGGAGAGAGCCAAAGAGTTGCAGCAACGTCGGGTGATCCTCAGTCAATCTAGTGATTCTGGTTTCAAGGCTTTCCTGGAATGGACATTCGACAAAGATGATCGATCAAAACGTGAGAGTGAGGAGAGCCGTCAATTACTCCAGACCCTTCATGAGAAGACGGATAAAACGGATAAGGCAGTTGTTGATCTTCAAAAGCAACAGCATGCTGATTCTGCGCGTATCACGGCTCTTGAGCAGCAGATGAAAACCGGACCTCCTTCCCTCGGGGGTGCTTCGACTCGCTCGGGTGCCCCATAGGACTTTGCGCCATCTTTCGTAGAAGCTTACGGATGGGTGGTGGACTGGACTTCGGCAGAAACGCGTAATCGTACTTCTATCTCTGACAGGAATGCATATCAGTTGGTCACAAACTTGTTAGCCGTGCTGGAAACGAAAGATCCTCTTCTTCGTGCCAAGGTCGACCCCATGGGCTCATGTCGTCTGCAGGGAAATCGTGCTTCATACGCGAGTGTTCGGATCAAATTCAATGCGGGCACTGAAAATGATGACCTTTGGAGCGCTAAGAAGATCTGGGAAAATGCTTGGAACGATGCTGCTCAGAAAAATCTGCTGCTGGATCAGGTGGCGGGATATGGTGCCAATTTCCCCTCGCGAGTAAAGTTCAGGGTTGAGAGCGCACCGTGGAAGACGCCACACCTGCAGGCCATCGGTCGGTTTCACGGCATCTGGGCCAGAGATTCGTGTCTTCGCAACATCTAACTCAAAGGAACGGCTGGCAGCGGGGCTACACCTTCTGAGATGTGGACCGACCCAGCGGAAGACGGAAATCGAAAGCAGTTGGGTGAGTTCGCAGCTGGTGGCCAGTACGGTGGTTCGGGCCAGTGGCGTATCATCAAAGAGAACTGGGATGCCTTTGCGTTGTTGCACCGTTTGGCCATCACGTCAGAAACGATGGAGCAGAGGCTTGCCACGGGCAACCGTCGTTGACAAACGTCGCGGGGCTCGGGTGCTATCTCCGTCACCTGTGCCTCGCAGAACATCCAGAAGGCGGGTAAGGCCGCCAATCATCAGTATAACGTTCTGCGTCTTCTATCTCCCGAGGTCCATTGGGATCTGCTGGGCATGCAGGAATGTGAGAATGTCGACTTTAATTCAGACTGGTTTGCTAAGTTGGGGGTTAGTGCACAGCTATCTTCCTGTCGCAAGGCAGGCATATTGTACCGTGGGGGAACGGCAATACGTGAGCAGGCTAGTGGGGACAGATGGGTGGCTGTCCTTTTCAATCGGGTTATCTTCGTTTCACTCTACCTTCCCGACAGCTCTGTGGGGGAGGCTCTCAACATCACGGATGTTTGTCTTCGTTCTATTTCTCTTCTCAGGCGGTGCTGGGAAGGTTTGCATGGTTCTCTCAAGTTGGTTGTTGCCGCAGATGCGAATGTGGAAGTCAGACCACATCTCACGGACATCGAAGGCACCGCCTTGACGGGCCCAGGTCTGCTAGGCGCTGATGTTTGTCATGGGGATGGTGGGATGGAGAGGGAAAGGAGGAGGAGGTATTCGTTACTACGTATCAAGGTGGAGGACTGGATGATGGAGGAGAGCTTGATTGCCAGCAGCACGTTCAGGGAGAGAGAGATCACATGGTACGGATATCGGACAGGGGCACGAGAGGCGGGGAAGGTCTTGGACTATGTGCTTGTATCTCGTGGTGCCGTGTTTGCGCCCGCCTCGGTGTCCTGGCCTCGCGAGTTGGGCAGTACTCGCAGGTTTAGTGGCCACGCGTTGGTGCAAACGGAGTTGCAGCTTGATAGACCAGTCGTCGCGCCCAGATACGTTGCACGGGCTGTGCGGTGCCTATCCAGATGGGTGCCGCTGACCTGGCACGACGGCTGCTCGTTTCAGACACGTCTCGACTTGTCAATCGACGAGAACCTCAGCCTCGGAGAGATTGAGAAACGTTGTCATCGTGAGGCGTCTGCTACTTCGACTGCCCCCTGCTCGTCTATGCTCCCTCCCCGTCGGCACCCTGAACTCTTTCGATTGCAGGGGGAAGTGAAGAGGTGGGAGGGGGACAAGACGTCGGAGGAGTTCAAGAAGATCAGGAGGAGGAGAGGCCAGGAGAAGAGGAAGTTCGACAGGAGATGGATGGCTTGGAGGTTCTCTGAAGGGCGGAGGAGGACACATAAGCGCACGATCGAGAGCGTCCACGGGTCCGTGGATCGGGTTGATTGGCACGCCTCCCTCTTGGATCACACGCAGAGCTACACAGATGTGGACGAGCGCGAGCGTACCCATCTCTCTCTGGCATCGCTGCGTGCACGCGTGGCTGCTGGATCCCAGGATGTTCCCCGTCTGCCTGTCTCAGCGGTGTTTCGAGCTCGTTCTCGTCTACATGCGGCAAAGGCGTCAGGGCCAGACGGGGTCTCCGCGGAGGTGCTCAAAGAACTCCCGTATCGGACCGTTCGTATTTTTGCTGATCGTTTTGATGAGATATTTCGTGGTCTTCGTGCCGTGCCTGGATCTTGGCGTCAGACCTTCAGTGCCCTGATGCCGAAAAAGTTGAAAGGGCTCACCCATCTCTCGGAGGCTACTAGAAGTATTGCCGTGGAGAGTGCTATCAAGACGTGGTGCTCGTCGTCGGTCCTTGTCGCCCTGGAGCCCTACTTTACCAAGGTGTTGCCCCATATCTCGCTCTTCGGGTTCGCGGCTGAGCGCTGCTGTGGGGAGATCTCGGGGGCCCTCAAATGTGCGGCCCAACATGCGGCGGCCTGGGGAAAGGATAGGTCTCTGCTGATCGCCAGTTTGGACGTTAAACAAGCTTTCCATAATATGACGGTTCAGAAGATCACACGTGCGTTTGAAAGACTCGGTATTCCTCCGTATCTCCAGCTGGCTCTACTGGAACCCCTGGCGGATGAGGTCTCCACGGTGCTCTTCGAGGGCCTCGGGGTCCCTGAGGTCAAAGTAGACAAGCACGTTAGGACGGGAGGCAACGAGAGCCCAGCATGTTGGAACGCTGTAGTGGCAGCCATGTGGGCTGATATTGTTCAGGACTGGGACAAGGGAGGTCTAGGCTACGAGTGTATCAACCCCAACCAGACAACTGAGACCGCCGTGGTAAACCATCTCATCTTTGCTGACAATGTGTACATCATTGGCTCAGGCCTGAATCCCAAGGCCTTTCAACAACAGTTGAATGACTTTACTCTTGCCTTGCATCAATGGAAGTTTGATTGGAAGCTGGATAGCCTTCAGTTTGCTGCTATAGGTTGCTCCCCTGGGAAATTCTTTAGCAGTATCCATCGCTCTAATATGCCTGGGGATATCGGCCTCGATGGGGCTGAAGAGTACGTCAGTGTCGAGCTGCAGCAGGTTTCCGTCCTCAACGTACTGGGGAATGACATCGCGGATTCTTTTCGCGAGCCGCATGTTGATGTTGACCGCCGTCTCAACGCTGCGCGCAAGGCATTCTTTGGGCATATCCAATACTTTCGATCCCGTGCGGTGCATTGGCATTTGGAGTTCAAACGTTATCAGTCCATCGTGCAATCTACCCTGCTCTTCGGCTCGGAAGGGCTGACGTGGGAAAAGGACTCGATTCACAAAATCCACGTCTTTGAGGGCGCATGTTTGTTGAGGATGTGTCATAAATCGAAACCCGCCAGTGTATCCTGGGACATATGGCGCCCTGCTCGCTTGCATGTGGTTCGAAAGCTATTTCATGATCATGGGTTTCAGAGTTCGGTTCAACGCGCATTGCATCTTTCATGGTTGCTGGCAAAAGATGTTGCGGAGTATCATGCGACTAACTGGGATGCTGCTTATGCGTATCGGGAACATTGCACACGTCGTCGGCTGGCTCTCCCCATTGCTCCTCCCAATGGTGCCCGTGCCTGGAGGGACGCCAGAAGGATGCTGTTGTGTTCGTGTCCATCATGGGAGGGTGCTCGTTCAGACTTCAGTGAGGTCCTCAGACGGAAGGGATCGTGGAAGGAGGCTAGTGCTCTGAAACGTATTCGTGTCGGAGCTGGTGCATCAGGAGAAAGACCCTGGAGTTACATGGCATATATCCTATTTGGGGCCTCTTGGTGGAAGGACGGAGTGTTTTCCTGGAAAACGTTCCTCGACAAGATGCCTGATTACCTGAAACACTGTGGCCATGAGAAAGCGTTTAAGTATTTCGTGTATTCTGGAAAGGGGACCGACTCCGTGGTGGAAAAGATGTCTTGGAATGAGTTGATGTCTCAGGAGGTGTCTGGAGCGGAGGCGGAAAAGTTAGCAAAACGGTTCGCCATCCTAAATGAAAGGGCGACGGTCTGGGATGTTGTTTCGGATGGGCTCCCTGTGGAGCTATGCGGTGATAGTCTTCTTATTATAGATTGGGTCCGTGGGAAGTGGAGGGTGGGAAATAACGTGTATCAAAAGAGAGTCGAAAAGCTGGTGGATAAGATTGCGTGGCTGGAAAATCGATACCATCTCAGATCCAGTTTCCTTGGTCGTGACTTCCTCAAACATGAATTCAGAGGGGACAACCAGAGGGCGGATGCCCTCGCACATCGTGCGCGGGAAGGCCGCGAGTGTTACACTATGAGGCCTGTTCCACCCGATCTTTTAGAGTATCATGAGCTTGTTGCCCTCCGCGGTCGTTTCGACGGCGGAGTGGATGCGTCTGGTTGTGGTATTGGTTTCTTTCTCGAGGCCGCCTTTCTCCCCCATCCTGAACGCTGCTCCAAGCGCCTGCGGCATTCCGCTGCCCCCGGCTCGCCTCAGCCTGCTGCCTCCTGTGACGGTCTCGTTTGGAGAGATGTTGCGGAGGCGGCCCTTCTCTTGCCTAGAGATAGTACAGTCACTGATGCCGAACTGACGGCGCTGGAGCGCCTCATTGGGGCGGCCGAGTGCGTGCTGAGAGCTCGCAGAGAGCTCGAGGCGCCCTGCTGGGCGTTTGGCTCGGGCAGGCTTCGACGGAGCCTTCGCTGCCCGCAAAACCGCAAACAACTAGGTTGCTGCTGTCCCTCCTCGGGGATCTCAGCGGCGACCTGGCCCGTCGGTGGCCTCCTCGAGCCGCATTGTGCGGACAGGTTTTCTGTGCACACACGTATCGTACTCCACTGTGCTTCTTGTGTGCGGGCCGTCCAATAACTTCTGGTATTTACCGCTGCTGATAATTTGCTACGGGTTTGAATTTGTGTATCTCTTTGTTCTCATATGGTCGTTTCTTCAGAAGTTGTCAATTGGCTTTGCCCAACAGTGAGGACGCTCCAAAAGAGAGTCGCCGAATTGGAGCGAGCCAGAGAGACGCCGCGCGTGATCTCATTGTTTGGCGCATTGGAATTCAGAGTTGTGGCTCCGAGGTATATTAAATATGGATCAGAGTTGCGGCAGGGCGTTTGTGTGCAGAAGATATATGCTCCCCGATATTTTCGATATCGCGATTCTACTTCCGAGGGTAGCTCAGCTGCTGTTTTTGACGATATGGAGGAGGAGGAGGAGGCGGCATTTTCTTCATGTGGTCTCGCGCATTCGGGCTTCTCTGCAGGGGGTACGATTTATCTCTTTGATGCCATTTGTGGAAAGGAGGGACATGAAATGAGTGGTTCCAGGACGGAAGATCCCTATGCAAGCTTGGCAAAGTCTTCCCCTCGGCAAAATGTTGGGGCGCCAGTTTCTTCGGCAGCTGTTGGAATGCGCGTTTCTACTGCAGATGTTGGAATGCAGGCTTCTTCAGCATATGTTGGAATGCAAGTTTCTGGGAGTGCTTCAGCAGATGTTGCGATGCAAGTTTCTTCAGCAGACGTGGGAATGCAAGTTTCTTCAGCAGATGTTGGCATGCAGGTTTCTTCAGCAGATGTTGGAAGGCGCGTTTCTGGGAGTGCTTCAACAGGCGTTGGAATGCAAGTTTTTGTTCAGCAAATGTTGGATTGCAAGTTTCTTCAGCAGAACAAGATATTGACATGCATGTTTCTTCAGCAGAGGTTGAAATGCACGTTTTTGGGAGTGCTTCAACAGGCGTTGGAATGCAAGTTTCTTCAGCAGATGTTGGATTGCAAGTTTCTTCAGCAGAACAAGATGTTGGCATGCATGTTTCGTCAGCAGATATTGGAGTGCACGTTTGTGAGAGTGCTTCAACAGACGTTGGAATGCAAGTTTCTTCAGCATATGTTGGATTGCAAGTTTCTTCAGCAGAACAAGATGCGGAGGTTGGAATGCGAGTCTCTTCAGCTGGTAGTGCAACAACTTGCGCGCGAGTGAATCGATCTGATGTTAGGGTGCCAGATAACATTGAGCAGTTTGATCAGTTCGTAATTGAGGTTGGAGTGCACGGGCGAAGTTACTTGATAGATGATATGCTTCGCATGAGCTTCACGTCACAAAACGTGTTTCGTCTCGCCAGGTGTCTTGGCAGGAAGTTCGGCACTCCAGTTGCCTCTAAGACTCAGTGCCGGAAGCTCGGTTACGGGTGTAGCCTCAATCACGACATTCTTTTTGGTGTGTTCTATATGTGTACCAGATTGAAAGTATCAGAGATTCACGGTTTCACCAGGCAAAGGGCAACGCGCGATACCTTTGTTGAGGGCATCCTGCAAGACCTCATTGTGGTGCAAGGTGGGCCTAGAACTCTGGGCGAGCATGTTCATGCAAGTTTTTGGAAGGAGGATTTCAGCCAATGGACGTTGCAAGATACGCGCCGAGTTCTCGGTTTAAATTTACTCTGTATTCCGTGTGTAAGCAGTTCTAAGATGGATGTGCAGGAGAAGGAGGTGATGGAAGAGGATGAGGATGACTTGCAGCACAATCAAGCACCTGACGCAATGGTTGATGTTGAAACAGCACCGGAGCTCGTGCCAACAAACTTGCGGATCAGAAAATCTTGCTTTGAACGGCCGATTGTTACGGACAGGCATGCTATTGCCTCCGCCTGGCAACAGTGGCAACGTGGTTTGGATCCCGAGGCGCTCTGTAGCAGTGCTCCAGACAGTAAACCTCCTTATATACACGGACCCCCACACATTCCAAGAGTTGAATATGCTTCAACGTCTTCTGGGCAAGGGCTACTCCCATGCGGATATCTCGTACTTTGAGGGCTGTCTGGTTGCAGCGGGCTGGGATGAGGAGCTCGGTGTAAACTCCGTTTCCTGTATAGAGTCACTTCCGCGGGGATGTGGTGGACGGTGGAGGAGTTGCTGCAAAAATCGGGTCACGGTGTGGCATGCTTTGGGATGGTGCTGTCCACGATGAAGAGCTCATGAATGATTTTCTTGAGTCGGTCGTTTCTCGTCTAAGACGTGACGGGGCGAGGATCTGGGAAGACGTTCGGCAAAGTTAGATGCAACTCTCGCTCATTTGTGAATTTGATGGTATTCGTTTCCTGAGCTCAACTCTTGCTTTGATTGTACTCGCTGCATTTGTTACCTTCTACTTCCAGGCCGCTTGCTTTGTACTTGTTGCATTGTCTGCTTGTGCTCTTGTCTTACCGCGGGTTGTTACGACATGCTTCGGACTTGGTGTTTGTGTTGACTCTTGCCATGCTGTGTATGTGTGTGTGTGTGTCGGGCATGCGCGCGTGTTGGTATAAGAGCTCCGCGTGTTCTTCACTTTGTTCGGAATAAGAGTTTTGCATTTGCCCACTCCCGCTCAAAGAACGGTGGGTGTCTTGCCTGACTCTGGTATGCCGCCCGTTTTCCTGTTGTGTGTATGCCTGTAATTCACTTTGTCTGTTGTGTGTGCATAATTCAACTCGCATTTCTTATCTGCATTCTGACCTTTAATCTCTTGTGCATTCTCATTGGTGTTGAGACGGTAATCGCTGTATAAACCAGTGGTTACTGTATGGTCTCTCACTGCTTCTTGCATTGCTGTTTGCACAGCTCTGCACCTTCCTAGTTTTGTTGTTGCATTCTCGTGCATTTGCAGTATTGTGCATATCTGTACAGCTTCGCTGTTTGATGCACTTCTGCTTTAATCCTTGCAGTTTCGCTGTCTTCCTGTACAGCTTCGCTGTTTAGATTCTTTGTGTCTAGGCCTGCTCCCGTGGGAGCTCGATGCGGCCTTCGCAAAAGACCGCAAAATGACTAGGTTGACGGTTCACCGCCGGCACCAGTTCCGGGGCGCTGGAGAGCTAGTTGGCAAGAAAAATCTCGACGGACCTTTTGGAGACTTTTGGTCGTTGACAATTTTGTTCTCGAATTTCAACCATTCGTTGGAGCTCTAGTACTTTTTCCCGTGATATTCGATCTTATTCCCGCTCGCCATCTTGATCTCGGCTCGATAGGGTACCTTTTACTGCCAAAAAGCACACGGGCGGGATCGGCCTTTTCGAGTCATCTTGATACGCGCTGTCAGTTTATTGAACTTAACCCGAGATACAGGACAGCTACAGAGCTGGTAAGCACACCTTATCGATTCAGAATGATCAGGCGCGTTCGTCTGTTGCATCTAGAGGTCTGAACTCGGTCTGCTAGCCGAGCTAGGGCCGCAAACCTATTCGTATTATTCGAGTTATCTTGACAGGCGCTCTCGGTTTTCTGTACTTAACTCGAGCTATATGACAGCTACAGAGCTGATACTTACAGAAACCGATTCAGAATCATCAGTCGCGTTTGTCTGTTGAATCCAGAGCTCTGAACTCGGTCTGCTGCCCGATCTAGAATCGCAGAACTATTCGTATTGTTCGAGTCATTGAGAGGTGCTGTCGGTTTTCTGCACTTAACTCGGGCTGTAGGGGGGCTACAGTGCAGGTGATCACAGAAATCGATTTGAAGATATCAGGCGCGTCCGCCTGTCGAATCCAGATCTCGGAACTCGGTCTGCTGCCCGAACTAGGTCCGCGAAACTATTCGTATTGTTCGAGTCATCCTGAGAGGTGCTCTCGGTTTTCTGCACTTAACTCAGGCTAGGGCGGCTGCAGGGCTGGTAATCATAGCGATCGACTCGGAGACATCAGACGCGTCCGCCGGTCGCATTCAGAGGTCTGAACTCGGTCTGATACTCGAGCTGGGTTTGCCAAACTATTTGTTTTGTTCGAGTCATCTTGAGAGGTTCTATCGATTTACGCACGTAACTCGGGCTGTAGGAGAGCTACAGAGCTCGTAGAGAAGACAATCCAGAAGCATCGGGGGCGTTCGGCTGTTGCATCGAGAGGTGTGAAATCGCTTGGGCTGAAAAACTGTTCGTTCTCTGCAGTTTTTTCGACATTATATATTGTCAGGAAGCTCTACGAGTCCCCCGGCGGTAAGAAAGGTTGACGGTTTACCGCCGGCGCCCAGTTCCGGAGCGCTGGACAGCTAGTTGGCAAGAAAAATCTCGACGGACCTTTTGATGACTTTTGGTCGGTTGAAAATTTTCTTCTCGAAATTCAACCATTCGTTAGAGCTCTAGTTTTTTTTTCCCGTGATATTCGATCTTATTCCCGCTCGCCGTCTTAATCTCAGCTTGATCGGGTACCTTTTACTGCCAAAAAGCACGCGGGCGGAATCGGCTGTTTCGAGTCATCTTGATACGGGTTGTCGGTATTTTGTACTTAACACGAGCTGTAGGGAAGCTACAGAGCTCATACTCACAGAAGTCGATTCAGAGTCATCAGGCGCGTTCGTCAGTTGCATCTAAAGGTCTGAACTCGGTCTGCTGCCCGAGCTAGGTCCGCGAAACTATTCGTATGGTTCGAGTCGTCTTGAAAACTGCTGCCGGTTTTCTGTACTTAACTCGGTCTGTAGGGGAGCTACAGGGCTGGTAATTGCAGAAACGGATTTGGCGACATCGGGCGCGAGGTCTGAAGTCGGTCTGCTACTCGAGCTAGGTCCGCAAAATTATTCGTATCGCTCGGATCATCTCGAGAGGGACTGTTGGTTTTTGTATTGAACTCGAGCTCGAGGGGAGCTACAGAGCTCGTACGCACAGAAACCGATGGAAAATAATCGGGCGCGTTTGTCTGTTGCATCAAGAGCTCTGCACTCGGTCTACTACTCGAGCTAGGTCCGCGAAACTATTCGTATCGTTCGAGTCATCTTGAGAGGTGCTGTCCGTTTTCGCACGTAACTCGGGCTGTAGGAGAGCTAGAGAGCTCATACGCAGGGAACCTGATTTGGAATCATCGGGCCCGTTTGTCTGTTGCATCCAGAGGTCTGAACTGGGTTCACTACTCGGGCTAGGTCCGCAAAAGTATTTGTATTCTTCGAGTCATCTTGACAGATGTTGTCCGTTTTCTGTATCGAATTCGGGCTGTAGGGTAGCTAGAGAGCTGGTGCGCAGAGAACCCGATACATAAGCATAGCGTTCGTTTGTTGCACCGATAGGTCTGAACTCGGTCTGCTACCCGAGCTAGGTTCACAGAACTATTCGTATTCGACCGACAATCTTTGTTTCCAAATGATGGTGAATTTCTTCACTGAACTCGAGCAGCTCGAGAGCTCTTCGGCCGAAAAATCAGAAGGACATCATGAGGCGCGAAGCATCTAGACGCTTGCTTTGGGTCTGCGGTGAGCGCAGACGCCAAACACGGATTCGTACTCTGCTATTTTCTCCCTAATGGTATTTTCTACATGCTGCTGAAAAACTATTCGTTCTCTGCTAATTCTTTGGACATAAAATTTTGTCAGGAAGCTCTACGAGTCCCCCGGCGATAAGAAAGGTTGACGGTTTACCGCCGGCGCCCAGTTGGCAAGAAAAATCTCGACGGACCTTTTGCTGACTTTTGGTCGGTTGAAAATTTTGTTCTCGAAATTCAACCATTAGAGCTCTAGTATTTTTTCCCGTGATATTCGATCTTATTCCCGCTCGCCATCTCGATCTCAGCTCGATCGGGTACGTTTTACTGCCAAAAAGCACACCGGCGGGATCGGCCGTTTCGAGTCATCTTGATACGCGCTGTCAGTTATTGAACTTAACTCGAGATACAGGACAGCTACAGAGCTGGTAAGCACACCTTATCGATTCAGAATGATCAGGCGCGTCTGTCTGTTGCATCTAGAGGTCTGAACTCGGTCTGCTAGCCGAGCTAGGTCCGCAAACCTATTCGTATTATTCGAGTCATCTTGACAGGCGCTCTCGGTTTTCTGTACTTAACTCGAGCTATAGGACAGCTACAGAGCTGATACTGACAGAAACCGATTCAGAGTCATCAGTCGCGTTTGTCTGTTGAATCTAGAGCTCTGAACTCGGTCTGCTGCCCGATCTAGAAGCGCGAAACTATTCGTATTGTTCGAGTCATCTTGAGAGGTGCTGTCGGTTGTCTGCACTTAAATCGGGCTGTAGGGGGGCTACAGTGCAGGTGATCACAGAAATCGATTTGAAGACATCAGGCGCGTCCGCCTGTCGAATCCAGAGCTCGGAACTCAGTCTGCTGCCCGAACTAGGTCCGCGAAACTATTCGTATTGTTCGAGTCATCCTGAGAGGTGCTCTCGGTTTTCTGCACTTAACTCGGGCTGCAGGGGAGCTGCAGGGCTGGTAATCACAGGAATCGACTCGGAGACATCAGACGCGTCCGCCTGTCGCATTCAGAGGTCTGAACTCGGTCTGATACTCGAGCTGGGTTTGCCAAACTATTTGTTTCGTTCGAGTCATCTCGAGAGGTGCTGTCGATTTACGCACGTAACTCGGGCTGTAGGAGAGCTACAGAGCTCGTACAGAAGACAATCCAGAAGCATCGTGGGCGTTCGGCCGTTGCATCGAGAGGTGTGAAATCGCTTGCGCAAAAAACTATTCGTTCTCTGCAATTTTTTCGACATTATATATTGTCAGGAAGCTCTACGAGTCCCCCGGCGGTAAGAAAGGTTGACGGTTTACCGCCGGCGCCCAGTCTGGTCGGTTGAAAATTTTGTTCTCGAAATTCAACCATTCGTTAGGGCTAGTATTTTTCCCGTGATATTCGATCTTATTCCCGCTCGCCATCTTGATCTCAGCTCGATCGGGTACCTTTTACTGTCACAAAGCGTCCAGGCGGGATCAGCCGTTTCGAGTCATCTTGATACGCGCTGTCGGTATATTGGACTTAACTCGAGATACAGGACAGCTACAGAGCTGGTAAGCACACCTTATCGATTCAGGATGATCAGGCGCGTTCGTCTGTTGCATCCAGAGGTCTGACTTCGGTCTGCTAGCCGAGCTAGGTCCGCAAACCTATTCGTATTATTCGAGTCATCTTGACAGGCGCTCTCGGTTTTCTGTACTTAACTCGAGCTATATGACAGCTACAGAGCTGATGCTTACAGAAACCGATTCAGAGTCATCAGTCGCGTTTGTCTGTTGAATCCAGAGCTCTGAACTCGGTCTGCCGCCTGCTCTAGAATCGCGAACCTATTCGTATTGTTCGAGTCATCTTGAGAGGTGCTGTCGGTTTTCTGTACTTAACTCGGGTTGTAGGGGGGCTACAGTGCTGGTAGTCACAGGAATCGATTCGGAGACATCAGGCGCGTCCGCCTGTCGAATCCAGAGCTCGGAACTCGGTCTGCTTCCCGAACTAGGTCCGCGAAACTATTCGTATGGTTCGAGTCATCCTGAGATGCTGTCGGTTTTCTGCACTTAACTCGGGCTGTAGGGGGGCTGCAGGGCTGGTCATCACAGTAATCGATTCGGAGACATCAGACGCGTCCGCCTGTCGCATTCAGAGGCCTGAACTCGGTCTGATACTCGAGCTAGGTTTGCCAAACTATTCGTATTGTTCGAGTCATCTTCAGAGGTGCTGTCGATTTACGCGCGTAAGAGAGCTACAGAGCTCGTAGAGAAGACAATCCAGAAGCATCGGGGGCGTTCGGCTGTTGCGAGAGGTCTGAAATCGCTTGGGCTGAAAACTATTTGTTCTCTGCAATTTTTTCCAACATTGTATATTGTCAGGAAGCTCTACGAGTCCCCCGGCGGTAAGAAAGGTTGACGGTTTACCGCCGGCGCCCAGTTCGCCGACCCGACCAGCAAGGACAATGTCATAACTTTTGGCTGGTTTTGCGAATATTTGAAGGATATTTGACCATTCATTTTGAGAAATCAGATTTTTCGTACCTGTAGACGACTATGAGGGCCTCTGCGTCTTCATATGAGCTCTCTAGGCGCACTTTTACTATCAAAAGACTTGGCGGAACCAACTTCATGTCGACATCAAAATCATGAATTTCGATTTCTCTGAGAAATGATTTGAGAAGCTCTATCTTTCGATTCTGAGCACTCTTATGTGTGAAAGGAGCTCTACGAGGTCCCTGGCGGTGACCAGGTTGACGGTTCACCGCCGGCGCCAGTCTCGACGGACCTTTTGCTGACTTTTGGTCGGTTGAAAATTTTGTTCTCGAAATTCAACCGTTCGTTAGAGCTCTAGTATTTTTTCCCGTGATATTCGATCTTATTCCCGCTCGCCATCTTGATCTCAGCTCGATCGGGTACCTTTTACTGCCAAAAAGCGTCCAGGCGGGATCGGCCGTTTCGAGTCATCTTGATACGCGCTGTCGGTATGTTGGACTTAACTCGAGATACAGGACAGCTACAGAGTTGGTAAGCACACCTCATCGTTTCAGAATGATCAGGCGCGTTGAGCGCCTCTCGGGCCGTCTTGCGGCACTCTTTGGGGCGTCTTGGAACGCGCTCGGGGGGCCCCCGGGGCCGTCTTGCAGCCCTCTTGGGAGCCTCTTGGGCGTAGGGAGCTAAAACAAAATTATCCTGGCGAAGGGCCCAGCCACGCGCAGTTGTGAGCACCGCAATCGTGAATTTCTCCTTCGGTGGCGCTCCCTGTGGGGCTACGAAGCGCATTGGGGGTGCGCCGAAATTTATGGCGTGGTGCACAACGCGAACGAAGACGATAGATCTGAGCACGAGAGACTGAGGGCGGGTGAGTCTCAGCGCGAGCGAGTCTGATTGTGAATGAATCTGCGTGCGATTAAGTCTGTTTGCGTGAAAGCGAGCATGTATACGCCTAGTGTACACATATAACAGGGGACCGGGGTCCAGGCCCCCGGGGCCGCGACCTCTACCACAAGTGTGCGCGTGTGTGTGTGTGTGTGTGTGTGTGTCTGTGTGTGTGTGTGTGTGTGTCTGTGTGTGTGTGTGTGTCTGTGTCTGTGTCTGTGTCTGTGTATGTGTTTGTGTCTGTGTCTGTGTCTGTGTCTGTGTCTGCGTCTGCGTCTGTGTCTGTGTCTGTGTCTGTGTCTGTGCCTGTGCCTGTGCCTGTGCCTGTGCCTGTGCCTGTGCCTGTGCCTGTGTCTGTGTCTGTGTCTGTGTCTGTGTCTGTGTCTGTCTGTGTGTCTGTGTCTGTGTCTGTGTCTGTGTCTGTGTCTGTGTCTGTGTCTGTGTCTGTGTCTGTGTCTGGTTCTGTGTCTGTGTCTGTGTCTGTGTCTGTGTCTGTGTCTGTGTCTGTGTCTGTGTCTGTGTCTGTGTCTGTGTCTGTGTCTGTGTCTGTGTCTGTGTCTGTGTCTGTGTCTGTGTCTGTGTCTGTGTCTGTGTCTGTGTCTGTGTCTGTGTCTGTGTCTGTGTCTGTGTCTGTGTCTGTGTCTGTGTCTGTGTCTGTGTCTGTGTCTGTGTCTGTGT
>CAUYUJ010018511.1:0-55704 GCA_963575745.1 Prorocentrum cordatum | reverse complement strand
CTCTGTGTGTCTCTGTGTGTCTCTGTGTGTCTCTTTGTGACTCTGTGTGTCTCTGTGTGTCTCTGTGTGTCTCTGTGTGTCTCTGTGTGTCTCTGTGTGTCTCTGTGTGTCTCTGTGTCTCTGTCTGTGTGTCTCTGTGTGTCTCTGTGTGTCTCTGTGTGTCTCTGTGTGTCTCTGTGTGTCTCTGTGTGTCTCTGTGTGTCTCTGTGTGTCTCTGTGTGTCATTGTGTGTCTCTGTGTGTCTCTGTGTGTCTCTGTGTGCCTCTGTGTGTCTCTGTGTGTCTCTGTGTGTCTCTGTGTGTCTCTGTGTGTCTCTGTGTGTGTCTGTGTGTGTCTGTGTGTGTCTGTGTGTGTGTCTGTGTGTGTGTGTGTCTGTGTGTCAGTGTGTGTCTGTGTGTGTCAGTGTGTGTCTGTGTGTGTCTGTGTGTGTCTGTGTGTGTCTGTGCGTGTCTGTGTGTGTCTGTGTGTGTCTGTGTGTGCCTGTGTGCGTCTGCGTGCGTCTGCGTGCGTCTGCGTGCGTCTGCGTGCGTCTGCGTGCGTCTGCGTGCGTCTGCGTGCGTGCGTCTGCGTGCGTCTGCGTGCGTCTGCGTGCGTCTGCGTGCGTGCGTGCGTGCGTGCGTGCGTGCGTTGTGCGTGCGTGCGTGCGTGCGTGCGTGCGTGCGTGTGTGTGTGTGTGTGTGTGTGTGTGTGTGTGTGTGTGTGTGTGTGTGTGTGTGTGTGTGTGTGTGTGTGTGTGTGTGTGTGTGTGCAAGCCCTCGGGGGGCCCCAGAGGCCCACAAAACGCCACCAGAAAGCGCCAAGAGAGCCCGAAAACGCGCCAAGAGGGGCCCGCGACGCCCACAGGCCGCTTCAAGACGCACAGGCTGCTCCGAGACGCACAAGATGGCCCCCAACACCCCAAGAGGCCTCCCAGATGCTTCCTGCGACGCTCCAAGAGACCCCCCAGGACGGCCCCAAGAGGCAAAATTAGCTCCATTCCCTTAGGGGAACGTGATTTTTTCGCATCTGTACCTCTTTTGCTTTCACAGCGTCCAAGACGGGCCAGGATGCCCCCAAGTCTGTCCCACAGGATCCCAGGAGGGCTCCAAGACGACCCCAAGAGGGTCCCAAGACGACCCGAGAGGCCCCCAAGACAGCCCAAGAGAGCCCCAGGATGAGCCCTGGAGGGGTCCCAGAGGTGGAAAACCATATTCAAATTCCGAGCTTTCGGCCCCAGAGGCTCCCAGGAGGCCCCAAGAGGCAAAATTTCTTCCATTCCCTTAGGGGGACGTGTATTTTTCGCATCTGTACCTCTTTGGCTTTCACAGCGTCCAAGACGGCCCAGGAGGCCCCCAAGACTGCCCCACAGGATCCCAAGAGGGCTCCAAGACGACCCCAAGAGGGTCCCAAGACGACCCGAAAGGCCCCCAAGACAGCCCAAGAGAGCCCCAGGACGAGCCCCGGAGGGGTCCCAGAGGTGGAAAACCATATTCAAATTCCGAGCTTTCGGCTCCAGAGACTCCCAGGAGGCCCCAAGAGGTCCCCTGGAGGCCCCACGAGGCCCCCAAGAGGCCCCAAGAGGCCCCAAGAGACCCCCGGGAGGCTCCCAAGAGGCCTCCAGGAGGCCCCCAGGAGGGCCCCAAGAGGCTCCCAAACTGCCTCGAAGACGCCCTTGAGAGGCATCTAAGATGCCTTCAAGCCGCCCCCCCAAGAGGGCCCACACGGCCTTCTGGTGGAAGTTTCGGAGGTTACTCGGTGACTGTTCGTCGACAGTGGATCTCTCAAGGTTTTTCGCCGTTTTCAAGCTCTGGGCGACGACAGCGCCGACGGCGACGGCGACGGCGACGACGACAACGACAACGACAAAGACGTCCACGACGCCGGAGGCGGCGGCGGCGACGGCTGCGCCAGCGACGACGACGAAGACGACGACGACAACGGCGGCGGCGGCGGCAGCGGCGACGGGCTCGGGGCCCGCGGGCCACGACCCCTACCACAAATGTGTGGCCCTGGGGCCCGGCCAGACCTTGGGGGGCCTCGGAGGGCCGTCCGACGAGCGTCACGGCGGCCCCAGCCAGCCGCCCACCACCCTGCAGACGGTTTCGACGGATCACGGGACGTCTCCAACGGCCCTAGAGGCTTCGAAACCGCATCATAAGCTGTGCAATCGACCCCCCACGAGGGCCCCGAGAGGCAAAAATAGCCCCATTCCTTTTCTAAAACGTACATTTTTGCCGTATTCGTGTTTTCCGTCTTCGCACCATCCTTGACGACCTCAGGGGCTCCTAAGATCGCCCCTACACGGTCCAAGAGGCTCCCCAGAGGGCGCCAAGACGGCCCAAGAGGGTCCCAGGTTGGTCTCAGAGGCACCCAAGACGGCCCCAACGGCCTCCCAGAGGGCTCCAAGAGCAGCCCAAGATGGGGCAATCCAACTTCCGTAGCCGTGCTTCTGCCTCAATTGCAACAGCGTAGTGAGCGCCCTGCGCAGTACACGCCACGCACCGCAAGGATGTCGAGCCTCACAGGCGCCCACCTCCCGGCCGTCAGCAACCAGTTTCCGCGACCAGGGCCGGCGCTGGCGTGGGCGGAGGCATCCAGCGCAGCGCCCGCACCGAGGCCACCTTCGCACCCCAGGACGGCCCGCGGGCGCCCCGGCGTGGGCGAGCGGCTCCAGCGCCCCCCTCTGCGCAGACCGCTCGGCGGTCATGGCAGGGCCACGCCGGGCTCCGACGTCCTCGTCCGCGGCAGGATCTGTAGGCCCCTGGGGCTTCGTCCTCCCGAGCCTCGAGCTCAAAAGGCTTTCAAGCACCTTCCCGAGGTGGAGAAGTTCGCCACGGGGATCTCCGATCCTCGCCCCGGCAACGGCACGCCCAGCTGGCACGCTGCGGAGGAGTTCACGGCGCCCGGGCCGTGGCCCAGAATGGAGCTGGCCGGCAGCTCGGCAACGAGCGACCACACGAGCGACACCGAGTCGACCTCAGACCTCTTCGCGATGTCCCCAGAGCTCTCCGCGGCGGCCACGGGACTCCGTCTGCCCAGCGCCGTCGCCGGCGAGGCCGATCGGCCCCCCACCTGGCCGGGCGTCGTCCGCCCCGCCGGCGAGCCCTTCCCGCCAAGCGCGCCGCCCGACCTCGACGGCCGCAGGAGGGCCCCGTGCGGCACAGGCCCGGGTCCGCGCGGCGGCGTGCCGGCCGGGCTGCCCCCACTGCCGCGGGGGGAGGCGCCCGCGCGGTGCCGCCCCAGCATGGCCGGCAGGTCGCTGTCGGCGAGGGGCAGCGGGCTTCCGCGCCACGCGGCTCGGGCAGCTGCTGAGGACGAGGAGCTCTGTACAGCGTCAGGGGAGCGTCAAGGTTCGTAGCGTTGATACGTGCCAAGACGTCCAGGCGTTCCAAGATCCCTCCTCCCCACGGCCTGCAGAAGCGGGGGCCGCTGGACATCCGTGGAGATCCTGGAGCGCATCCTGAGCCAGTCCTGTCATGGTGGCATCGTTATCGTGCTGAGGTTGGCGAGCAGCTGGGCGGAGTCCGAGGCCGCGGTGGTCTACAGGAGGCAACCGGGAGTGCATTGTTTTGCCCCGTGGGCCCGGAGTGGGCATGTTTGCTTGTCGGACATCGCGTGAGGCATCAAGTCGATTGAGATTTTTCTTCGTTACCAAGATTGCTAGCTATTCGTTCCTTCGTTTTCCTTCGATCAATTCAATTCGACAGCTAGACTCTGGCGTGTCATGCCAGGGCATCGGCCCTCATCTGGATTTTTCCCCATATCCTAAGATGGGGTTCTTGTTATTCCCCATATCCTAAGATGGGTTTCTTGTTATTACTTGGACGCCTCCTACTCCTCCTTCTCCTCCCTCCTCCTCTTTTCTCCTCCCCTCCTGTCGGACTTACTCATACTCACACTTGCTCATACACAGACTTACTCATACTACTCACACCCAGACGTACTCATACACAGACTCACTCATACCCAGACTTACTCATACACAGTATTAGTCATACTCAGACTTACTCATACCCAGACGTACACATACACAGACTTTCTCATACACAGACCTACTCATACCCAGACTTACTCATACACAGACTTACTCATACTCAGGCATACTCATACTCAGAGAGGAGGATGTCTCAAGCGGGGCGCTGGTTTCAGCACCCCTGAGGGGAGCAGCCAGGGGTGGTTGCACGGGCTCGTTCGCGGCCATTTTGTGGGGATGTCTCAGGCGGTTTGCTTGTTTCTGGGCTCAACATCCTTCGCTTGGAGAGCAGATTGTGAGGATGTCTCAGGCGGGGCGCTGGTTTCAGCACCCCTAAGGGGAGCCGCCAGGGGTGGTTGCACGGGCTCGTTCGCGGCCACGGCGGTTTGCTGTGTTCCTTCGCGGAGCCATTTTGTTGTCTCAGGCGGCAACATCCTTCGCTTGGAGAGCAGATTGTGAGGATGTCTCAGGCGGGGCGCTGGTTTCAGCACCCCTAAGGGGAGCCGCCAGGGGTGGTTGCACGGGCTCGTTCGCGGCCATTTTGTGGGGATGTCTCAGGCGGTTTGCTTGTTTCTGGGTTCAGCATCCTTCGCTTGGAGAGCAGATTGTGAGGATGTCTCAGGCGGGGCGCTGGTATCAGCACCCCTAAGGGGAGCCGCCAGGGGTGGTTGCACGGGCTCGTTCGCGGCCATTTTGTGGGGATGTCTCAGGCGGTTTGCCTGTTTCTGTGCCCAACATCCTTCGCTTTCGGAGCAGATTTGGAGGATGTCTCGAGCGAGGCGCTCATTTTCACCCCCCAGGTGGGCCAGATTTTGAGGATGTCTCGATCGGTTTGCTTGTTTTGGTGGCCAGGCTCGTGGGCGCAGATTCTTCTCAGGATGCCACAGGAGGCTCCAACAGGCTCCAGGAGGCCCCAGGAGACCACATGAGGTCCCAGGAGGCATCAGGAGGCCACAGAAAGACTCAAGAGGCCACAGGATGTCCCAAGAGGCTCCAGGAGGCCCCAGGAAGCTCCAGAAGGCCTCAGGAAACCACAGGAGGCCCCAGGAGGCAACAGGAAGCGCCAGGAGGCCTCGGAAGGCAACAGGAGGCCCCGAGAGGCCCCAGGAGCAGGAGGCCTCAGAAGGCAACAGGAGTGGCTCCAATCCCATGTGTTTTACGTATGCTCCTATCGATTGGGCCTCACCTGGAGCACGATTCTTTGATGTTCTACGTATGTTTCTATAGATGGTCCTCCTCCTGTGTACACAATCCTAAATGTTTTACTCATGTTCCTATATATTGGGCCTCTCCTGGGGCACGAGTCCTTGGTGTTTTACGCGTGTTCCTATAGATTGCCCTTCTCTTGTGGCTCTAATCCGCAATGCTTTATGTACGTCTGTTGCTATAGATTGCGCCTCTCCTGGGGCACGAAACCTTCCTAGGAGGTCCCAGGAGGTCCCAAAAGGCTCCTGGAGACCCCAGGAAGCCCCAGTAGGTTTCAGGAGGCCCCAGGAGGCCCCAGGCTCATGCACAGAGACGCGCTCGTACTACTGAGGCTCATTCACACTCCAATTCATTCGCAGCTAGATTGATGTTCAGACCGTCACAACTGAAGCCCGTTAATATTCGAAAGCTCTTGTGCCTAGACATTCACGGCGGACAGGTCCATGCGAGTAGATGCGCATATGGGGAGCTCCACGCAGTGAATAATTATTTGGACGCCTCCTACTGCCTCTTCCTCCTCCTCTTTCCTCCTCCCCTCCTCATACTCAGACTTACTCATACTCAGACTTACTCATACTCAGACCTACTCATATTCAGACTTACTCACACTCAGACATACTCATACACAGACTTACTCATACACAGACTTACTCACACCCAGACGTACTCATACACAGACTTACTCATACCCAGACTTACTCATACACAGTATTACTCATACTCAGACTTACTCATACCCAGACGTACACATACACAGACTTTCTCATACACAGACCTACTCATACCCAGACTTACTCATACACAGACTTACTCATACACAGACTTACTCATACTCAGGCATACTCATACTCAGACCTACTCATACTCAGACTTACTCAACACACATCAGATTTGGAGGATGTCTCAAGCGGGGCGCTGGTTTCAGCACCCCTAAGGGGAGCCGCCAGGGGTGGTTGCACGGGCTCGTTCGCGGCCATTTTGTGGGGATGTCTCAGGCGGTTTGCTTGTTTCTGGGCCCAACATCCTTCGCTTGGAGAGCAGATTGTGAGGATGTCTCAGGCGGGGCGCTGGTTTCAGCACCCCTAAGGGGAGCCGCCAGGGGTGGTTGCACGGGCTCGTTCGCGGCCATTTTGTGGGGATGTCTCAGGCGGTTTGCTTGTTTCTGGGCCCAACATCCTTCGCTTTCGGAGCAGATTGTGAGGATGTCTCGAGCGAGGCGCTCATTTCAGCACCCCTAAGGGGAGCCGCCAGGGGTGGTTGCACGGGCTCGTTCGCGGCCATTTTGTGGGGATGTCTCAGGCGGTTTGCTTGTTTCTGGGCTCAACATCCTTCGCTTGGAGAGCAGATTGTGAGGATGTCTCAGGCGGGGCGCTGGTTTCAGCACCCCTAAGGGGAGCCGCCAGGGGTGGTTGCACGGGCTCGTTCGCGGCCATTTTGTGGGGATGTCTCAGGCGGTTTGCTTGTTTCTGGGCCCAACATCCTTCGCTTTCGGAGCAGATTTGGAGGATGTCTCGAGCGAGGCGCTCATTTTCACCCCCCAGGTGGGCCAGATTTTGAGGATGTCTCGATCGGTTTGCTTGTTTTGGTGGCCAGGCTCGTGGGCGCAGATTCTTCTCAGGATGC
This sequence comes from Prorocentrum cordatum, assembly GCA_963575745.1. Taxonomy (NCBI): domain Eukaryota; class Dinophyceae; order Prorocentrales; family Prorocentraceae; genus Prorocentrum; species Prorocentrum cordatum. The sequence goes on along the minus strand of CAUYUJ010018511.1, from coordinate 48,923 downwards.
CACAGGAGGCTCCAACAGGCTCCAGGAGGCCCCAGGAGACCACATGAGGTCCCAGGAGGCATCAGGAGGCCACAGAAAGACTCAAGAGGCCACAGGATGTCCCAAGAGGCTCCAGGAGGCCCCAGGAAGCTCCAGAAGGCCTCAGGAAACCACAGGAGGCCCCAGGAGGCAACAGGAAGCGCCAGGAGGCCTCGGAAGGCAACAGGAGGCCCCGAGAGGCCCCAGGAGCAGGAGGCCTCAGAAGGCAACAGGAGTGGCTCCAATCCCATGTGTTTTACGTATGCTCCTATCGATTGGGCCTCACCTGGAGCACGATTCTTTGATGTTCTACGTATGTTTCTATAGATGGTCCTTCTCCTGTGTACACAATCCTAAATGTTTTACTCATGTTCCTATGTATTGGGCCTCTCCTGGGGCACGAGTCCTTGGTGTTTTACGCGTGTTCCTATAGATTGCCCTTCTCCTGTGGCTCTAATCCGCAATGTTTTATGTACGTCTGTTGCTATAGATTGCGCCTCTCCTGGGGCACGAAACCTTCCTAGGAGGTCCCAGGAGGTCCCAAGAGGCTCCTGGAGACCCCAGGAAGCCCCAGTAGGTTTCAGGAGGCCCCAGGAGGCCCCAGGCTCATGCACAGAGACGCGCTCGTACTACTGAGGCTCATTCACACTCCAATTCATTCGCAGTTAGATTGATGTCCAGACCGTCACAACTGAAGCCCGTTAATATTCGAAAGCTCTTGCGCCTAGACATTCACGGCGGACAGGTCCATGCGAGTAGATGCACATATGGGGAGCTGCACGCAGTGAGTACTTAATCCCCTGACGACTGGCTGCCATGCCGACCCGGCGGCGATTTCGCGGACGCCTCCCGCGCAACATTGCACTTGTTTAAAACATTGAATGAGCAATTGTACTTTTAAAGCGGGACTGAGAATTGCCCGCCAAGTCGTGCAACACCTTGCCTTTGGTTGTGTTATGGGTTGCTTGGAGGCGACTTTGCCACAGAGGCATCAGGGAGCCTCTGGCCATAAAGCCTCTGCTAGCAGGAGAGTGCTTTTTTGGGTGGGATGTAGCGTTGCCGAGAGCGGCGCTGCTGTGTGCAAGACCCGAAGCACAGGGGGTGCACAGACACAGTTCCTCAATTCATCCGTACGTATCCGTTGAGATTTACGACGTTCATAGTTTGAGGGCGTCGTTCAAGAAGCGGGGGATCCGCTTCTTGAAGTGCTTCTGAGTTCGCTACACATTACCTGGGCGCTCTCTCGAGACTGTGCGTGCCGCGCGCCCAATAGCCCCATTCCCCCGGCGGCGCCATCGGCGTCCAGGTGATCGAACATTCCATGGTACGATGCCATCTGGTCTGCCTTGCGGGGCGGGGATGAGGAAGGACGGGGGGAGGGGGAGGAGGCATGATGAGATGGGACGAGACGCAGGATGGGGAGGAGGTTGCTGTGTGCGGGCCTGGCGAGCCATCTAACTGAGTCAGACAAAAGCAGACGCATATGAGTCCGAGCCCTCTTCGGAGTGAACTGGACGGACGCGTCGTGGCCTCTCCTCTGGCACGGACCAGGGAGAGGCCGGCCTTTTCAAGGCCAAGAGAACGCAGAACAGGATGAGCAGGAGGAGTGGGGTGAAGGGACCCAAGACACACATACACATAAATAGACGCAAATCCCAAGATTCACCATATTTCCATGTGTTCTGGATGCTCGTCTCCCCCTCCACTGCCCCCCATATTTTCCGCATGCGTGCTGTTGGAATAGGCCGATTTGGCCAATCGCTTGCTGGTCCGAGCAGCGCCTCGCGCGGCGCTGTTCTCACCACCAGGCAGAATTTTTTTGAAGAGACGACGCGGCCAGGGCAGCCTTTTGGCGGGCAACCAGTCGTTGCCAAGCCGCTCGAGCAGAGATTGCGTTCGAGCCTGTCCTCGCGTGCGCTACATAATTTACGTTGTGCCGACAACTGGTCCGCGATATGTGAATAAGCCGATTGGCGAAGGGCCCAGGTACAGGTGCCGAAGCCTGCTGCCAGCGCCACGGGGCAGACACGTTCATCAGAGCATGTGTCGGGCCGCAGCCAAATTATCTTTACACAAGACAAGCTGGAAAGGTAGAGAGATGCTGCGAAGGATGGCAAAACGAAAAGATGGGGCAATCCAACTGGAATTGCGAGCCCCACGCCCCAAGAGGACCCCGGAGACCCCCAAGGGGCCCCTAAGCAGCCAACATTGGCCCCCCAGAGGGCCCCGAGAGGCAAAAATGGCCGCATTCCCTGAGTAAAACGTACATGTTAACCGCATTCGTGTTTTTCGTCTTCGCACCGTGCTTGACAGCCTCGGGGGCCCCTACGATCGCCCCAACACGGCCCAAGAGACCCCACACATGGCGCCAATACGGCCCAAGAGGGTCCCAAGACAGTCTTAAAGGCAGCGGAGATGGCCCGAACGGCCTCCCAAATGGCCCCCGGAGGAGCCCGAGCTGGGGCAATCCAATTGGAATTGCGAGCCCCCCGCCCCACGAGGACCCCCTAAGGCCCCCAAAAGGCTTCCAAGCAGCCCCCAAGAAAGAGGCTTCCAAGACGCCTCACAACACGTGCAATTTGTCCCCCAACAGGGCCCCGCGAGGCAAATGGGGTCCCGGTCTGGGGGTCCCAGGGCCGGAACCCTTACCGCAAATGTGTGGACCAGGGCTTTTGGGTCACTCTGAGACTCGCAAGAAATCATCGAGGCGCTCCAGCATCGATCCATGACTCCCAAATTTTTCCCCGCCAGCCGAAGAAAACTCCAACACGCCCCAAGAGGCTGCCACAACGCCTCGAGATTCTTCGAAGACGCCTTTTGAAGAGGGGCCCGAGAGCTCAAAATCGTTGATTTCCCATTTGTTTTTGCACGATTTCTGCTATTGCGCCTTTTCGCTTGTATGGTGCTCCAAGATGCCCCAAGAGGATCCCAAGACCATCCCAAGACGGCTCAAGAGGCCTCCTAGAGGGTCTCAAGACGGCGCATGAAGATTCCAATGCAGCCCAAGAGGGTCCCAAGACGACCCCAAGAGGGGTCCAAGACGGAACGCCCGATTTCGAGAATGCGAGCCTGTCGCCCCAAGACGCACCAAGAGGCCCTGCAGAGGCGTCCCACGGGCCAAGACGCGTCCGAATTGCCTCAAGAGGCTTCCAAGAGGCCTTCCAAGACGAGCCCGAGAGGTCAAAATCGTTGCTTTCCCATTGGTTTTTTGAGTGATTTCTGATTGGTCGCATTTTCGGCTATCCGACGTGCCGTGACGGCCCCAGAGGCCCATGAGACGGCCAAGGCGGGCATGATGTAGCTGACAGTTATCTGCGGCTGGAGGAGGGGAGCAGCCCTTAGGGACGTAGATAGTAGCATGTGCGGCGGCGATATAAAAAAGAGAGGCCCCTGAGACGGCCAAAGAGGCTTCCTAGAGGGTCCCACGACGACCCATCAGGGCCCCAAGACAGCCCAAGGCGCGCCCAAGACGGCCCAAGAGGGCCTCAAGACGAACCCAAGAGGGGTCCAAGACGGGACGCCCGGTTTCGAGAATGCGAGCCTCCCGCCCTAATAGAGAGGCATTCAAGAGGCGTCACGCGGCCCCAGAAGCGTCCAAACAGTTTCAAGAGGCTTCCGAGAGACCTTCCGAGAGAGCCCCGTGCACGCCCTTCTTCTGAGCACGTGCGCTCGGCGCGCGCCCTCGGCTGCCAGCACGCTCCGACCACGGCCAGCACACCGAGCACACCAGCGCACGATTTCACTGCACACTTGGCATCAGTTTCTATTTTCCCATGCGCGTGAAGCTTTTTCCAGCGTGGCCCCATACCACACCGGGGCCAAACGACTGGGGGAAAAAAAAACAATATTTTCTTGTATAGGAAATTTTAAAATTTTGCCTCCTACCTCGACGGCGTTCCGTGCCCCGCCGAGCACGCACGCCACTGGGAACGAGATGCCACGCATGCGATTGCGTGTGCGTGCTCGTGATCGGCTTCCGTGGTGCTCGGAATGTTGGTGTGTTGGGGTGTGCTTGTGCGCGACCTGAACTTGTGGTGCTTTTCCACGGTTGGTGGCGCACAGGAGCGGGAATCCGGACCGAGTGGGTTGGGGTTCATTGAGGCTTCGTGTGCAGGCCGATACACGCCAATTGGGTGAACAATGCGCAGACATGCATTTTCAAGAATTGAATGTCACGGGAGAGTGAGTGGAAGCGAGCGGGTCCAGTGGTCTCCGTTGCTAAGCGAAGGTTGCGCATGATGAAAAACCAATGTGGTTGAAGTTCGGGAAAACGAAGGTGACCGTGGGCCATGGGCACACTTAGAACGGTGCTCAGCATTTCAATTTTTACGTCAAGCATCTTGGCCATTCTTTGCTTGCTGTTGGAGGACTGATCGGAGAAAGTGACCATGCGAAGGCAGCGATGCCTTCGGAGGCGTGCGCTCACCAGAACCTTCTTCAGCTGTCACAGCAGATGACATGTGCACTGGATAAGGCTTCTCTTCTAGGAACTTTTCGGCACGCGTAGGGACGTCCTAGCCAGGCTGTGCTGCCCAACGTTTGCAATATTGAAATCGAGTTTTATCACAGTCAAGCAAAGAAGGCGCAAGAGGCCCAAACGCGGCCCAAACGAAGCAGCGCCTGGAAGCGCCAGTGCAGCTTCGCCATATCCGGGGAGATTTTCCGACAGCGCGCGTGGAACTCCTGGCAGAGGTCCCGCAGGCGGTGACGCCCGATCTCGTCCAGCTGCAGCGCTCTATCCTCGCCTCTCTGGTCCTCGAGCCTGGACATCAGCTCGTTGGCCACCACGCGCCCCGCCTGACTCTCCATCCTCTCGAGCATGCCCTGGAACGCCGGCGGGGAAGTGAGCTCGCTGACGTCGTCCATGTGGTCCTCGAGGACGCACGGCCACTTGGTCGGCTCCTGCGCGTCCTCGGCCGCCGCGCCCATCTCGGCCTGCGCGCCCGTGGTGGCCGCGGCGGGCCCCCGCGCCTGCGCGACGTCGCGCAACGCCGCGCCCGTGGGGACGTACTTCGCGCAGGCCAGCATGCAGTCGGGCACGCCCGGCTGCGCGGGGAACTGGTCCACGAGGTCCGATCGGCACTGCGCGCCCAGGTCTCGGGCGAAGAGAACTATGCACATGCACCGATCCTGGCAAGGCCCATCCTTGACCCAGGATCGGTGCATATGCCTTCCTGGCCAAGGTAGGAGGGCGTATGCATTGATCCTGAGCTCAGGATGGGGCCGGCCAGAATCGGTGTATGTGCATAGTTCTTTTTCCTCAAAGGTCGTGCACGTAGTTGTGCTGCTTCAACAAGCGCGCCGGGGCGTCGTGCTCCGCCCTGTTGATGTGCAACGCCACCTCCACCCTCATGGTTCTCAGGGCCCTCTCCTGCTTCTGCTCCTGGGTCAGGGGGGCGCACTCCTCGTCGTCGTCGGCGCCCGCGAAGACGGCCACGAATGTGTCCCTGAGCATGTCGGGCTCCGGCGGGAAGCTCCGCGTCGCGTGGTCCACGTTCCCGTTCCCGAACACGATGCCGGTGCCTTGCATGGCGTACTGCAAGAACTTCTGCCTCCACCATTGCTGTTCCTGCCGGACGGCCTTGCCGGCGCTGTTGCTGGACGGTTAGATTTTCGTGGACACGACGCGGCCGAGCGCGAGCAGCATTTGGTGTGCGCGAGCGGCCTTCCTGAGCAGCGGGTGGTGGCGGTCCAGCCAGAGGTCGTTCACCAGCGCCATGAGCGGCGCCTTGCACTGGCACCGAGTGTCCTCGTGGACGTCGGCGAGCCCTCGCAGTCGTCGCGGGGGAAACCCACGGCCGACGACATCAGCTCCTCGCGCGGTATGAGAGCGGACGCGCGCGCTGATTTTTTTCTCCGAAGGGCCCCGGGAGATGTCACGACCATCAATATTAAAGTCGGGGGCGCAGGGGGGCAGCAGTGCCATCCGATTCGCAGTTCAAAAGCAGGCCCTTTGGGCACGCGCTGCTTGCCCGTCAATATGCCTGTTTGCTTGGGCGCCGCCCAAGCCAGCATAGTTTTCAGCGGTTGAAGAGGAAGTCAAACATCCTCTTTCCCATCCCTCCTGTCTCCTGCCCCAGCACCTGTGCCTTCACGAAGTGGAGAGATCGGCCCTAAATCCAGAGAAGAGCCAGGAGCGAACTGCATCCAGAGGCGCACCGTCTCTTCTTGTGAGGACCTGCTCCATGGATTTCAGCGTGGCGGTACGCGGTGACCAGAGCTCCATGGATTACAGCCAACCCGCATAGTAAGTATGAGCGACTTTGCAAGGCTACCATTGCCTCGTTCCTCTTCGGCCCATCCTCGGCCGCTTTCGCTGGCCGCGCCCCGCTGGGGCACTTCAGGGCCCCTGAAGGGGCCTTTTTTGGGCTCGAGCAGTAGATTTCCCTTGTTGATCGCCCCCCCCCATGAATCGACGCCCGGCCGAGCTCAGCGCGGGCCGAGCTGCTCCAGCCGGGCTCCTCTCCCTTCCAGCTCCGCGGGCCGAGCGTCTCCCGTGTGAGCTCGTCTGGCCGGGCTGGGCGTGGGCCCCCCCCCCCCTTTGCAGCCGGAACGCCGGCCGAGTGCAGCTGCCGCCCGAGGGTGGGCGCGCGCCCCGCGCGCCGCGGCCTGGGCCGGGCAGCCGCCCTGCGCGGTGGCCTCGCGGGGGCGCGAAGGCTTTCTGAGGAGTTTTCAGGGAAGTTCTATGTCAAGCAGCGGCGAAGCGTCCCGGCGTGCCTCAAGGCCTACCAGACAATGTTCGAAGAACCTTGCGTGGTTCCCACGAAATGTTCTTAGAACATTTTTGGTTGGGGCTGCGTTGTTTTATCGCATCGGGTTCATGTTCTAAAAACATGGTTTTGGTTCTTAGAGCATTTGTTGGGTTCTAAGGACATTTCGTGGTATGACTACAGGCCAACCCCGAAGGCAGGGATACCTTTTCAGAAGGCCGGAGGGGTTGTGAGAAGCCCCGCCGCCTTCTGAGAAGGCCTTTTCCTTCTCGCCCCCCCTTTCCGCCCGGGCGCCCCACCGTGGCCGCCTCCCACCGAAGCACCCGCGACGGAGATCGGCCCTGCGCGGTGGCTTCGCGGGGGCGCGAAGGCGGAGCAGAGCGCGCGTGGCGCACTGCGGGGCGCGGCGCGCGAGGTCTGGTGGCCCAGCTTCCCCGCTTCAGATGCTCGTTCGGGGGGACCTTCCCGGGGAACTTACTGACAGATCTTTTCGACTAGATGGACTCTAGCCCTGCTCCAACCCGACTCTAGCTCGACTCAAACTCGACTCAAGTTCGGCTCAAGTCGACGGACGTCCGACGCAGCATCGGCGCATGAGTGGAGCGAGAGGCTCCAGGAAGGTCCCCTCAGCGAGCATCTAGGCCGCTCACATGCCTCCCTCTCCCTCCTCCCTTCCTTCCAGCTGCTCGTGCCATTGACCTGGGTAGTCCATGCGGCCCCCGGAGGCGAGATGGGCACACCTGCGCAGCGCGGTCTTTGGCAGGTGGACGCCTGCGAGCCCCTTTCCGCTCGAACACGTTGCATGCTATAGGCGCGAGCCCTCTGTAGCCCCAAAAAGGCTCCTCTCCTGCACGGCCATCCATGACCGCATGCTCACGTCAACGCAGGCCAGACCTCCACCCATCCCCCACGCCGACCCGCAGCCGAACGACCTCACGTGGGTACGCAAGGCCCAAGACACCATCACGTAGTCAACTCTCGAGCAGCTGTACGCCAGCATCGCGTGAGCAAACCGACGACGAGCAACACACCGACGCCGACTTCAAGGACCTTCCCCTCCTCCTTTCTTTCTCTCGTGCACCACTGCGCCGCAGCAGCAGGAAGCCAGGCGCCCAAACGGCGCAGCGGCAGTTCATGACTCTTCGAATTCTACATGCGAAGATTGCAGGCGTGATCAGAAAGCGTACGGGAAAATACACGCCGCCCACTGTAGCTTCGGGCGTCCGCGTTTGCGCTTGCGGTACCATTGCCTTGGTGTGTTCCCTCCAGGCTCACACACGAGGTCTCGTAGGATATGACCATCTGGCAATCGTGCTATCTTGCTATACAATTTGCCTTGTTGTTCTAAGAGGTCGTCGCTCAGTGGGCGTGCGCCTGCACGTGCCCTCACCTCAACATTTGATACTCTCGACACGTACGAATGAGGTATTTTCAGGATCTGTCGCAAGCAAGCCGCTTGAAAACTGTCGAGTCTGTTCCGGTCTACTTTGAGAAGCCACACAGACTCCAAGTTGTAGAGAAGCTTGGGAAGTATCACTGCTCGGAATATCTCCAACTTTCTATGTTTTGAAATATTTGCATGGTTCCAACATGCTTCTAATAGTTTGAATACTCTTTTTGCTTCGCCAATTCGCCGGGTCACCTCTGGCTTGCTGTTCACTGTCGTATTCAATAAGCCCCCCAAGTATACAGCCTGTTCCACGGATTTCAACGGTTGACCATCCGGTGAATACACTTGACCGTTGTTACGCACTCTCATCATCATTGTTTTCTTCCAATTGAGTTCGAGCCCATACTTTTCGCCCTCTTGTATGATCAAGTCCAATATGATTTGTAACTTCACCGGGCTAGCACTCAGAAGAACTGTGTCGTCCGCGTATAACAAGTCGTTACATACCACGTACTCCGGTTCCTCGAAGTCGCTTGCCATGGTTTGGTAGATCTTATCCACGTCGAACAACATGACTGTTTGCACAATGATGAACAAGTACGGAGATAAAGGGCATCCTTGCGCGATCCCTGCCTTTTGTTTTCTCAGTGTGGAGTCGCCGCCCGGGTCTTTTATATAGAAATCCCTCCCATCGTAAATTGCCTTGATCATGTCCACCATTTGACAAGGAATACCAAATCTGGCAAGCGCCGACACCACTTTATTAGCAAGCCGAGCAACACGCCGACACCGACCTCAAGGACCGTCGCCCTACCTCCCTCCACTCATACTTTTGATGTGTATCGCGTTGCATGCTGTTCTGGTAAGCCAGATTTTCAGTGTCAAGTCCTCGCCCACCTGGTCTGAGTCAGCAGACCTGGTCTCAGCTTGGCCAGAACGGTGCTCGCAGTGGTGGTGGTTTGCTCGCTCGCTCCCCCGAGGCGCCCGCGACGAAGTCGCCCTCCCACGGCAGGGCCCCAGCGATGCCGTCCTTGACGTCGTGGACGACGATCAGTGGAGAGGAAGCATGTTGCCAGGATCAGTCCCCAAGCCCACGTTCGACGACGACGGCGACACTCCCCCTTCGCGCGGGCGCCCCTCCGTGGCCGCCCTCCCCCGCAGCGCCCACGACGGAGCCGCCCTCCCACGGCAGGGCCCCGGCGATGTCGTCGACGGTGCCGTACATTGGCTCCAAGATCAGCCTCGTCTCCAACTCGGTGCGCGCGCGGCCTCCGCCGCCGCAGGGGGGGGGGGCAGTGAGCAAGGTCGGGGCAGACGAGGAGGCCTCCAGGCGGGAGGGGAGGAAGTCTCAGGAGGGGGAGGAACTCTGAGGAGGAGGAGGAGGAGTATGTCGGGCGATCGGGAAGGGGGGGAGACTGGGGCTCTTTGGGGCCCCAAAGGGCCCCTCTGGGTCCCCGGCGTTTTTTTTCCTGGGGCCACAAGCGGCCCCTTTGGGGCGCTTTTCCTGCAACCCTCGATCGTCCCCACTTCTTGACCCCCCCCCAACAACGACCACCCGAGCATGATGAGGGGAAATAGCTTGTCTGTACGACAGCATGGAGCGCTTGGATGGGATGTCTGCTTGGTGCTTGTTGTTGCGATTGTGAGCACTTCGGACCTTGCATCTTCATAGCACGAGTCAAGGCAAGTCTCGGAGTGGGGAGGCAGTGAACGTGTGAAATATATGCCAGGTGCGCGCATGATATTGTTCCGAGCATTGCATGCCACGAGGAGATTCGTTATGAGGGCATCCTCTATACGATCAACACGCAGGACGGGCGAGCCGGGACGACGACGCCGAAGTGTCGTTGGAGCTTGCTGCCGTCCGCAGTCGACCTATCGAGCAAGCGCGGTGCTGCTTCTTGGAAGCGTAGAGATGAAAAGTGTGCCAGAACGGGAGGGCATGTGCGCCATCGATCAGACCTTGGCCAGGCGAGTGATCTGCAGAGAACCAGGATCGACAGAGAGATCTCTGGAGGTCGGCCTTGGAGGGCCTCTTCGGGCCATTCCTGGGGCTCGCGGGGGGGCGAGGGGAGGAGGAGGAGGAGGAGGAGGAGGAGGAGGAGGAGGAGGAGGAGGAGGAGGACGAGGAGGTCTGTCCCTTCCCGGGCCGCGCTGGCCTCGGGTGCTGCCTGGACCGTCCCTTCCCCCCCCCATGCTGGAGCAGGAGGAGGAGGGGGAGGCTAAGCGCCTCTTGGGGCCCTCTTGGGACACTCTTGGAGCACTCTAGGGGTTTCTTGGTGCCGTCTTGGGGCCTTCTTGGGGGTCCCTGGCAGGCGGGAAGGCAGTCCATGGGCGGCGCAGGAAGGCGCCGATGCCGCGTGGCCCCGTCGAAGATGATGTTCAACGTTGGCGCGAACTCTCGGCGGGTGCCGATGCGCGTCGTAACGGCGACTCGAACAGGCGAGATTCCCGGTCGGAAATTGCGTGGTGGACTTCGCGCCAGCGGGATCTCGGGCCCGCGTTGCGCGCTCGGGGAGTTCGCGCCGGGTCGTCGGGGGCGTTTCGCCTCGTGGCCGTCAGAGGCGACGAGAGGGGCGAGTGGCACAAGGGGGGAGCAATGCATGCATTCAGGTGCGCCGATGATCCGTGTCTTCGAAAGGGCTCCCGGGCGAACACTTGTAATTGTAATGCCCGCCGCTGGGCTGTTCGCCCCTATCGTCGCCGCCGAGGCCGCGCCGTTCCCCCCCACCGGGGGCGTCCGCCGAGGTCTTTCGTCGCGTCGCCGCCCGTGGCCGCCTCGTGGCCGCCCACGCGGGGGGTCCGCCAGTGCTTCGCCGCGTGGACGCCCGTGGCCGCTTCCGTCGTCGCCCACCGCGCGTGGGGGGTGCATCGAGGTTTCGCCACGCTGCCGCCCGTGGCTGGGGCCCACCTTGGCAAGCATTCGATGTTTGAAGCATGCGATCGTGCACAGCGAAGATGGCAGCGCAATGCGCGGAGGGTGACGGATGACCCCAGCTGTAAGGTGTTTTTGTTCGGAAAAGAAGTGAGCAAGCAAGGGATCGGAGAGGCAAGGAGGGGTAACGATGAGGGTGCGTAGGAATATCAAGAAATCAGGAGGAGGACCAGAGTTAATCCAAAATGCCTCAGCGATGCTGCAATCCACCCTCCTGTCCCAAGTCTCCTCACAAGCCGCCTCTGCTCCGAATGCGGGTGGGACTTTCTGCAGACGCACTCGGCCGTGGCAGCACAGGTCCCCCGACTCTGGATCCGGCGACCCTCGGGAGACTATCTACCAGGATGTAATTCCTGGGATGTGAAATCAGCATCGGCGCTGGTATGTCCGTGGCCGAAACAGCCCAACCTGTGGCTTACTCCCGCGTAGTTCCGCGGGTCAAGATCTGGGCTAATCTGGCTTGCTTGCCCCCCCCCCCCCCTGACTGGTTTAAAATTACCCTGCGACGTACCCAACCCAATGGCATCAAGTGGCAAGCGGAGTAGGGAAACATTAGCAGGAACCGTGACAGTGCAGGCGCGGCGATTTGTAGTGCGACCTACATGGGATGCGTAATGTCGCACGACTCACAGAACAGCAATCGATAAGACGAGGAGTATGTCTCAAGGCTTGTTAAACAATAGCGGGGGCGGGAACGAGGGACAGGAAAAGGACGAACCCAGTAGGAAGGGGCGAGGAGCCATCGCAGCAGCAACACCATGAATGCATACGGTAACAGGAGGACTAGGGCGGCGATGATGAAAGAGGAGGGAGGAAGCAAGAGACTGTTTCGTTTTTGCAGGAGCTCGGTCAACGCATGCCTGCTGTCTGTCCACAGGATCATACCTGTTTATATCTAGTGCAGGAAGCGATCGAGACCTAGCTCGCGCGCCAGCTTCTCTGCCTCCTTCCTGCATGTTGCAGTGCGGGAACTGAACTTCCGCAGTTTCTCCGCAAGGTCTGCCGGTGGGCCGCGGGCAAGAAAGTCAAGGCCGGGGTCGCGCACCATCAGTAGGTTGTCTATCGTCGTCGCCTTGGACAGCATCACGTAGAGGTGCAGCCACAGAGCGTCCAGGTCGTTCGCATCCTTGCACCCTGCGTCAACAATGACTCCGCGGTGCATGGTGCGGCCCTGGCAGGCAGTGGACGTCAGGACCTCGGCGTGGGAGATGACGAAGCCAGTGCGCGTGACCTTGTACTTGCGGAAGTCGAACGGGCTCGAGCTCTGTGGCTCGATGAAGACGAGGCCCGCTGCGTTCGCAGCGTCGATGCTGTCATCGAGCTCCTTGAGCTTCTTTCCGCAGGGACCACCCGTGTACTTGTCCATGCGCACCCGCACGCCGTACGGCAGGTACCGCAGGTACGCCCGACCTCCCTCGGCCTTCGCTCTCTCCCCCACGCCCTCATCCTTCGGGTTGATGGCCGCGTGCACGACCTCGCCCTCGGCGTCCTTGACGAGCCCCTTGTCGAGGTCCAGGTGCTCCAGCAGGCGTATGCGCATGCCCACGTGCAGCGGCGGCATCCCGCGAATGCCGCCCGTGTCGCCCGGGTTGACGCGGTTGACCAGCTTCGCGGCCGAATCCACGGGCAGCGAGGGCGAGGACTGAGTGACAAGAGAGCCCGAGGGGCAACCTCACCTCTGAAACGACCCGCGTCAGTGGCGACAGTTTCCCAGAATGGCAGCCCCCCAGGGACGGCGAGGTCTAATCTGAATCTGGGTGGTGCCTCACTCCGCGGGACTGACCAGCAGCCTTCGAAAGTGGTGACAGTTTCACAGATCGCAGCGCCCCCCAGGGATGGTGAGGTCTAATCTGAATCTGCGTGGTGCCTCACTCCGCTGGACCCACCAGCAGCCCTCGAAAGTGGTGACCGTTTCGCAGATCGCAGACCCCCAGGGATGGCGAGGTCTAATCTGAATCTGCGTGGTGCCTCACTCCGCTGGACCCACCAGCAGCCCTCGAATGTGGCGACAGTTTCGCAGATCGCAGCCCCCCAGGGATGGCGAGGTCTAATCTGAATCTGCGTGGTGCCTCACCCCGCTGGACCCACCAGCAGCCCTCGAATGTGGCGACAGTTTCGCAACCAGCAGCCCTCGAATGTGGCGTCAGTGTCGCAGATCGCAGCCCCCCAGGGATGGCGAGGTCTAATCTGAATCTGCGTGGTGCCTCACTCCGCTGGACCCACCCTCAGCCCTCGAATGTGGCGACAGTTTCGCAAATCGCAACCCCCCAAGGATGGCGAGGTCTAATCTGAATCTGCGTGGTGCCTCACTCCGCTGGACCCACCAGCAGCCCTCGAATGAGTGTCGCATCCCCCCAGGGATGGCGAGGTCTAATCTGAATTGCGTGGTGCCTCACTCCGCTGGACCCACCAGCAGCCCTCGAAAGTGACGACAGTTTCGCAGATCGCAGCCCCCCAGGGATGGCGAGGTCTAATCTGAATCTGCGTGGTGCCTCACTCCGCTGGACCCACCAGCAGCCCTCGAAACTGACGACAATTTCGCAGATCGCAAACCCCCAGGGATGGCGAGGTCTAATCTGAATCTGCGTGGTGCCTCACTCCGCTGGACCCACCAGCAGCCCTCGAAAGTCGAGGTCTAATCTGAATCCGCGTGGTGCCTCACTCCGCTGGACCCACCAGCAGCCCTCGAAAGTGACGACAGTTTCGCAGATCGCAGCCCCCCAGGGATGGCGAGGTCTAGTCTGAATCTGCGTGGTGCCTCACTCCGCTGGACCCACCAGCAGCCTTCGAAAGTGGTGACAGTTTCGCAGATCGCAGCCCCCCAGGGATGGCGAGGTCTAATCTGAATCTGTGTGGTGCCTCATTCCGCTGGACCCACCAGCAACCCTCGAAAGTGGCGACAGTTTCACAAATCGCAGCCCCAAAGGGATGACGTACAAGGCAAGAGAGAAGAGGAGGAACGAAGAGAGGAGGAAAAGGGAAGCAAGAGAGGAGGAGCGAAGAGAGGAGAAGGGATGCAAGAGAGAAGAGGTGGAGCGAAGAGAGGCGGAGAAGGGAAGCAAGAAAGGAGAGGAAGAGGGAAAAGAGGAGGAGGAGGCGGGAAGGAAGGAAATTGGAGACCGCAGTGCTCTATTCAAAACGAGTACCCAACGCAGGAGGGTTGGGAAAAATGCGTACCTTTCCGTATGCAGATCTACCAGGAATTTCTTCCTGACCTTTGGGGCCCAGCTTCCGTGTCTGGAGGGGAATACATGGGGGACCATGACCAAGGCAGATCGCGGACGCGTCGTGTCGATCTAGATCTTGGTCAGCATCAGTCCGTGAATGATTCCCCGGAATCGGCGACCGCCGACATGGGCCATGACCAACGACGGCATCGACAAGATCCTGCAATATCTTGGTCATGGTAATCGTGATTTAGTGCTGATCCAAACATCGTTCGCGAACATGTGTTCCGACACCGTTTACGAACCGTTCGTTTTGATCATTTCTGTTTCCCCTCAGCCGAGCGGCCGTGGACAAGGCCCCGGGGGGCCTTGGAGGTCGGCAAGACATGGTTCGGAACCGTTGGCGAACGGCTTGCGAACATCCAAAACACGAACATGCTTTCGTTCGCCTCGCTGAACTGATCATAGGGCACGCCTGGTGGCGGAGCCGCGCCAGCGGTGTGAAGCGGTTCGCTCTTTCTGTCCAGCGCGCAGCGCCAGGGGGCAGCTGCCCCGATCGCTCTCGACCGCCCGCGGGGCGGCAGGCCGTAAGACGGTCAAGGGCCCTGGTAGGCCCCAGAGCCCCAAACGGCAGCGGCGGGCGTGGGCCTCACAGGTCGGGCGAAGAGAGCTATGCACATGCACCGATCCTGACAACGTCCATCCTTGCCCCAGGATCGGTGCATATGCCTTCCTGGCCAAGGTAGGAGGGCGTATGCACCGGTCCTGGGCTCTGGCCAGAATCGGTGCATGTGCATAGTTCTTTTTCCTCTAACAGGGGGCCCAAGCGGGGCCCAAGCGGCCTCTGGGCCTCAGGAGACGAGGAGGATGAGGTGCACGCGGAGGAGGCAGGGCAGGAGATGGCAGGACTGCACGCACTCCGCCAGCTCCTCCTTCCTGCCAGCTCCAGGCCATCGGACCCGCAGGTGAGTAGCTGCCATGCTTGTTCAGCCATCGGCCGTATCGAAGCTCGTGTATATATAATATATATATATATATATATATATATATATATATATATGTATGTATGTATGTATGTATGTATGTATGTATGTATGTATGTATGTATGTATGTATGTATGTATGTATATGTAATATGTATATATATATATATATATATATATATATCCGTAAGGGCTTCGCCCCCTGCCGCCGGCCCCCTCTCTCGGAGAATGGGCCATGGAAGAGCTAAGTCATGAGGCCTTGGCGCTGTCGTGAAGCAGTATCGAAACTTCATGCGAAGCCGATTCGCAGTCAGCAAAACCAACTGATCACAAGAGGGGTTACCACACCTGGCGATTGGTAAGACGTGTATGGTTTACGGGCTTGGTTACCACACCTTGCGATTACAGGGCCGAGGGAGTTCTCGCAGTTTGGGTTACCACGCCTTGCGATGGATGTGCGTGAGGGGTGGCATCGAATTGCAGAAATGTGGCAAATCCCCTGTGTTTTTGGACCCTGACCCCGCGGATCTGCGTGAGGGGTGGCACCGAATTTCAGAAATGTGGCAAATCCCCTGTGTTTTTGGACCCTGACCCCGCGGATCTGCGTGAGGGGTGGCACCGAATTTCAGAAATGTGGCAAATCCCATGTGTTTTTGGACCCTGACCCCGCGGATCTGCGTGAGGGGTGGCACCGAATTTCAGAAATGTGGCAAATCCCTGTGTTTTTGGACCCTGACCCCGCGGATCTGCGTGAGGGGTGTCGATTTCGAGCCCCCCCAGCAATTCAGACAACGCGCCCAGGGGGTGCTGAAAGTCTTGTTTGGGCCTCCCCCCCCCTCGCGCGGTCAATCAACTAGTTACAGTAACCAGCAAGAAGTCAACTAGTTACAGTAACCAGCAAGAAGCAGAACTGTAACACTGGAAACTACAAGCTACAACTGGTACTGGAAACTGCGAACCCGCGCCTACAGCCTGGTGGCCCCACAAGGGGGCCGGCGGATCATTCGTCCTCTGTCGCCAGGGTCGCGGAGCTACGGCGCACTGAACACGACCTGCCATTTTCGGTCAGGGTGTGAGCGGGCGCGAAGCGTGCTATAGCTCTGGGGCGAGGGGGGGCGAGGCGAGGGACGGGGGCCTTCGGAACTTCCTCACGCTCCTGAGAGGCACAATTGGACTCTAGGGTGACTCGAAGCAACCGACGGCGAACCAGACGAGCCTTGCGCTCGATTTTATGAATTCGAAAACGCTCGGCCTCGGGGACCCTGGCCGCACTGGCAGCCCTGCCCGCCAGAACATCGACACAGGCGTTCCCCTGGATGAGCCAGGATGGCCAACCTTGGGCCACGACGTCCCTCCCTTCAAGGTGAGAGGGGACCTGCACGACTGAAACCTGAAACGACGGCCTCGACTGGGCGCGGAGCACAGTGCCAATGGCTCGCCAGATGTCGGCCTGGGGTCCAACTGGGGCCTCAAACGCTCTATCGTACCAGCCCCTGGCGACTTCCGCACAGTCTGTAACGTAAACCATCCACCCTTCAGAATATCTCAGGGCGACTTCGAAACTCAAGAGCTCACCCCTCGGCACTGTCTGCGACGGGCCTGGGAGAGGTCCTAGCAGATGGAGCCCGAGCACGCGCGGAGAGAATGACTGGAAAGCTGAAACTGCCAGGCCACCCTCCTGAGCCTGGGGTCGTGGGTACCTTGTCCCCCCGACGCGCCACCAAAAAGGAGGGCGGGATTTTCGGCGTTCCCGCGGCCGAGACAGCCAGGCCCCAGGGAACCACCGAGGAGCGAATTCCCGAGGAACGCTTCGGAGGTTGGAGGAGGGGGGGCGGCCGTCCAGGCCGCAGCAATGATCCCTCTCGTCCAAAACGCTGGGCATGTATCCTGCTCTGCCAGGGCCTCAGGCACGAGCTCGTCCGACAAGGCGAACGCTGGAGAATCACGATTTTCATTGCAAGTCCAGCACCGATGCACTGGGCTGTCGACGCCGTCCTGGCAGCGAAGGCAGAGGTCGCTGACGGCAAGCTTGGCGTCGTACTTTCTCTGCTGCGGCCGGAATCCCCCCGCCGCTATGGTCGCCATGAACTCGGAGGGCTGCCGTCCTCGATGGGCCTGCAGCAGCGAACCGATGTGCTGCCTGTAGCTCAGAAGGTCGGCGCCGCCCTCGAGGCCTGCCCCGCAATGCTCCTGGGCGGCATCTCTCCAGAGCTGCGCATTGAGGGTGGCTTCGAACTCGTCCAGCAGCGGCTGCGCCTGGTCCAGGGCGACGTGCGTCTCATCGTGGAAGTGCCACGCGTGAGAATCCCCCGTCCCGTCATTCGGCACTTGCCACGCCGTGGCCGAGTCAGCCGTCCATCCCGCTTACAACAGGTAGAGCGCCACCGTCGACATCGGGCCCCGCACGTGCCTGCTCCTCTGCCCCTGGGGCAAAGCTTGAAGAGCCTGCATCATCGTGGGCCGAGCCTTCTCGATCGATCTCCGCAACGCTGGCTCTTGCAGCCAGGCCGCGAACCACCGCTGGAGGCACAACCGAGGGAAAGCCGTCCCAGGGTCGGCCCCTGGAAGCCGTGGCGCCAGGAGGGTGGTCAGGCACCTCCCTCGCTTGCTGGGGCCCGCCGCAGCCCCAAGACGACGCCGGTGGGCGAGCATGGTCGCCCCGAAACATCCATGAACCTGATGCCCAAAGGCCGCAGCAGCCTGCGGGCCTGCGCGCTGAATCTGCGCCGTCGCCTTCCAGCGCCGCGCCGCGCGCGCAAAACGGCGCGGGCGGCTGTGCGAGCCTCCAGCCTTGGAGACGCGCTTCCTCGCCGTGTCCCGCGCCTGCCTGCGCCCGCTGCCGACGTCGCCGCCGAGGTGCGGGGCCTCAACGCGGCCTTCACCTCGACGCCCCTGGCCTTGAGCTTCTTGGTGATGAACACCGCGTCGCTGTGGTGGGCGCAGGTGATCGCACTCTTGGCCGCGATGTTCAGTTTTAGCTTCTTGAACTCGCGAGCCGTGCTGACTGCGGCCTTGGTCAGCTCGGCCCTCACGTGATGCCTGGAGCCCACGCTGCGCCCCGACAGGTCGTCGATCCATATGCGCTCCGACATCGTTGGGTGAGCGATCGACAGCTTCTTGCACACACGCGCTGTGAGGCACTTGGCGAGCCTCGTGCCGTTCCTCGAACCCTGAATCACTGACTTAGATGTCTGGAACGACAGCGACACCGCGTCCAGCTGAGACAGTAGCCGCGGTGCCAAAAACATTTGGAATTTTAGAAACAAAATGGTGGGCGGGAAGCCCTTCCTGAGGGCGCATGAAGCCAGGGTCGTCATCTCGATGCCGTCGTAGAAAGCCTCCACGTCCAGCAAGGCCTGCCCGTGGGGCAGGCGCAAGGAAGACTGCACCTCGGCCTCGAGCGCTCTGATGAGCGCCTCTCGCAAGGCGCTGTGGCCTGCGACGGCCGCGTCCCAGTAGTCGTCCTGGTCCGCGACCCACTCCCGCACCAAGTCCTCTCTGGCCAAGGGCCAGGGGCGGCAGAACATGGGCAGCAGCCCGATGCACCTGTCGCCGCCCGACTTCTTGCCGATCAGGCGGCCCAGCACGCACGTGACCTGCCACGGCCAAGTCAGGCCCTCCTCCACCATGCGGTAGAGGCCGCGCAACTCGCTGAGGCCCTCGTCTCGAAGGCGAGCGAAGTCTATGGGCGACAGCCTGTCCACGCCCATGCCTGCCCTCGTCTTCATCTTGGCGAGCGCTCGCCTGAGGTCCAGCACCGTGAGCGGCACGAGCTGCTCGACCTGCGCGCGCTGGCGGATGAGCTCGCACGTGCCCAGGATCTCCTCGTACGACGAGGAGCTAGACTGCCAGAGCTTGTGCCGCCTCTGCACCTTCTTGTCGATAGTGTCGACTGGGTGCGCCAAGCTGCGGCCGTCCACGTGCAGCTCGTCCTGCTCGGGCTCGGGGCCCTTGATGGGCCTGTGCACGGCGCCCGCGGACTCGGCGATCCACTCCTGGAAGCTGCGGAGGGAGCTCGATGCCGCTCTGTTCTGCGCCCGTCGTGCAGAACGGAAGGCCGCCTCCTCGAAGGCCTCCAGCTCGGCGAGTGGCTGGTCCAACAGGGGCCGAAGGCCGTGCTGCAATCCTTTCCACGAACATGATTGACCCCCTGCGAAAACAGCTCCTGCTCCATTTAGCAGTTGGTCCGCTAGTCTCTGCGCTGCTGCACTGAGGGTCTGCAGTTGAAGGGCGCCGTTTCGCCGTCGACGATGCCGAACTGCTTGCTTGAGAATAGTGTGAGCTCTGGCCCAGGCCGCCATTCCATCGCGAAGGGGCCGCTGCCCGATGTGCACGGCTTGCTTCGCGGGCGCGACTGTGACCTCGACCCCTGTGCCTCTGGAGCGCGAAGATGGAGGCAGCCCGTGATGCACTGAAATGGCAGCTTCGGTTATCCCGACCCATCGGGCGAAGCAGCTGCTGACTGGTAATATGTGGTGGCGACCTGCAGCGAAAGCGAGGGGCTCCTGCACAGGTCGCCAAACGTCGTGTAAAGAGTGTAAGTGCCAAGAAGCTTGAGCCGAGGGCGACGCCCACAAGGATGGGGGAAGAGCGAAGGGGGGCCGGACGGCATCAGCAGCGGCAGCGGAGCAGACGAGGTTATCCTGATCCCCAGCCGTGCTGGGGCTCCCGACCCCTGGGGGCTTGATTGAGGTGGACTGCTGATCCGCCGACTCGACGCCAGCGTCGCCCTCTCTCGAAGCGGGCCCCGAATTACCGCAAGAACAACCGACCCTTTTTGGCCGAAATGGGTCGGTTTCCGTCTGGTTACATTCTGTGCTCAAATTACTTCTGAGCTGTGGGGCGTCGCTGCTTTCTGGAGCGCTGCTGAGACCGCAACTCTGACCTATGACGTGAGAGCTAACTGGGTGAAAGCACGACTCCGAGGCCCACGGGTCTTCTTCTTCTTCCAGCCCCTCGAACTCCGCAGGGTCAAACTCCCGCCCCGGAGGTTCGGGGCCGCCCGCGGGCCCAGGCTCGGCACCGGCGGGGCCAGAAGTTTCGGGCCCTTGGGAAACAAAAATCTGGGAGCCCTCGGACTTGTCCCTGGCCTACAAAGTAGAAAAAAGTGCGTACCACTCGCTACGCAGCCGATCCTGCGCTAAGCTGGCACTCTCCTTCTGTCGAGCGCGCGCCTGACTGGCCATAGATCTCTCCGTGGGGCTGGTCGACGGACGTGGGGCCTGCGGCAGGCGCGGGGCCGAAAGGGGGGGGCGAGAGAGGAGCTGTTCGCCTGTCCCGTGCAATCTGAGCTCTAAGGCACAGTGAGGCTCCGAGGGGCGTCGGTTCTGGCTGACAAGCTGTGAATGTATGGGAGTCCGCTTTCAGACGCCATCAGGAAATCGATATGCGAGCTACCTGCACTCCCAACGCATGTGTATTCGATATCGGCCTGACGGATGTGACCGCGCACTCTTTTCACGAACGCAGAACGCCTCTGCCGAGACGTCTTGGTTGAAATCCCCGAGCACGATCCAGGGTAACTGCGCTGACTGCAGAAGTGCGCCGAGACGCGCATACTTATGCGCATTGGCTCCTGAGAAGCCGAGCGATGGGGTGTGCATAACAAAAGAATGAGACTGAAGCTGTAGCCTTGCATGTGTACTACTGCTGGGAAGAAGCCGTCGAACGAGCTGGACCCGTCAGCGCAGAAAGCGGCGACCTCATAAGTTTTCCCGAACAGCCTATGAACGTTGCGATGACCAGGCGCAAGAAGAACTTCCCCTCCTTCGTTCGCCTTGGCCGCCCCCGAAGCCGAGCTGCCCCGACCTGTGCTGCGAGCTGCATTGCCCAGGTACTTCCACCGCAAAGACCGAGACTTCCTCGCCCACTGCGCTCTGGAGTGGCATCCCGCGTGAGTCTCGACCACCCCCACGAGGTCGCACTGGTCTAGAAACTGCTGACACCCGACGTGGCCCCAGGACTTGGGCCCCAAGCAGGTGATGTTGCTGAAGAACATGGTGACGACGCTGTCGGCCGAAGCGGCCGCTGCATCAGGTACTGCTTCATGAGGTGGCGCGCCTGCAGCAGCATCGCGAGCTCCTGCTGGCGCTGGCGGCGCGCTCCCTGGCGAGGCCGAGGGTGCTGCGAGGCCCTCGGCGGGGGCGCGCGCTCAGTCCTGCTGGCCAGAGGCGCTAGCGGCGCCCCCTGCCGCAGGCGGCTGCCTCCGCTGCCGCCCTCGCCTGCTTGATGCGCTCCATCTCGGCGGTGACGGCCTCCTCGGACGGGCTCGCTGCGGCGCTCGCCGCTGCCGATGGCGCCGCGGCTGGGGGGGCCCCTGCCGCGGCCGCGGCCGCAGGGCCGCTGCCGTCGGCTGCAGGCGCAGCCGCCGCGCCACCGCCGTCCTTGGTGGCCTCCGTCTTGCGCTTCTTCTGCGTGCGCTCGTGAATGGTGCGCTTCATCTCGCTGATCTCTGCCTTCCAACATGCAAAGTCGGCCGACTTACTGGCCAGGTCCTCCTTCGTGGCGACCAGGTTGGCCTCGAACTTCCTCAGGGCGCCCTTCTCGGACTGATCGCACTTCGCGCTGTCCAGGCTGGAGAAGAACTCCGTGCCCCAGGTCAGGTCCGCGAGCTCCGTCTTGGACGTGGTGGCGCCGCCGCCGCTGTCGCCCGAGCCCGCGTTGATGCCGAGCTCCTTCGCCAGCGCGGTGGCCGCCGACTTCTTACTCAACTCTGCCGTCGCGAGCATCCTGAGAGCCTCCGCCTCCTTGGCGAGAGCGCGCTCCGGGTTCTCGCGGATCTTCATCACTTGTGTCGCCGCCTGCTCGTGGCGAAGGGAGGCGTCCTTCCGGGCGCCCTCCGCCCTCCGCGCCGCCTCGGCAGGGCGCTCGGCCAGCGGTGCTGCCGACGGCTTGGCCGTCTGCTCCGCCAGCCGCGCCTGCTCCTGCAGGCCTTTCTTCACCTCGGGGTCCGCCGCCAGCTCGATGGCCTGCGCGAGCAGGCTCGCGACCGTGGGCCGAGCCTGCAGCGCGCCCTCCAACTTGGGCGCCTCTTCGATCAGCTGGTCCTGGGACTTTCGGGGCTTGTGCAGCTTCACCTGGGAACCGCACTTGCGACACTGCATCTGCGGCTTGCGTAGCACGTCGTTGTGCTCACATGTGTGGCAACGCTTGCACGTCGACCACTCCCGTGCCATCGCTGTCTGGCGAACGTCTCTTCGCCAGCGGGACTGACCACAAACGTGTGCGTGGGAAGCCCGCTGCCCCCCAAGCACTGCGCGGAAGTGAGAGGCCTCGGCTCTTGGCAAAATGCATTCGAGCCAATCTGTGCTTGAGCCAACATGGCTACGGAGGGAGGAGGGAGGGAGGAGGGAGGAGGAGGGAGGAGGGAGGAGGTAGGAGGAAGGAGGGAGGAGGCTGAGGCGTGGCGGGGGCGGAGGGGGCAGATGCAGAGGCCGAGGAGGTGGGCGAGGGGGGGTGGAGGCGGTGGAGCTGCAACCGGTGGAAGTGCATTTCGTGACGCGACGTAGCACCCCGCAGATGTGGACCAGAGTGAAATGGCGGTGGGGACTTAGGCAGACTGCGAGGCTCGGAATGAGCCCGCCGAAGGTACCTATTTCTTTACAAATCAGACCACGAGCCCGCCGCAGGTGCCGATTTTTCCGTAAAAGCAATGTGGGGTGTGTCCGCGGGTGGGTCGCGGAATGGGTCGTTGGGCCGGGCCGGATCGCGGTCTGGGTCGCGTGTGGGTCGCGGGTCGCGGGTGGGTCCGTGGCGTGTCCGCTGGCCGGGTCGCGGGCCGGGTCGCGTGTGGGGTCGCGTGTTGGCCCGCGGGGTTGGTCGCGGTGGTCGTGGTGTGTCGCGGGTGTGTCGCGGGTGGGTTTGCGGGCCGGTCGCGGGTGTGTCGCGGGTGGGTCGCGGGTGGATCGCGGGCCGTATTGCGGGTGGGACGACGACCAGCAAACAACGAACAACGAAATCAAAATCAACAAAACAAATCGCCAACAAAAGCGTAACACAACAGCAACAAACACATGAACAACAACACAACAACGATTATTTATTATTACTACAACAACAAACTATTATTTTTTCTAATAAGCTACTACGGTATTATTGCTATTTCTACTAACTACTATAATCACCAACGACTACGACCACGACTACGACTACTACTACGACGACGACTACTACTACTACTGTTACTACTACGACTACTACTAACTACTACTACTACTACTACTACTACTACTACTACTACTACTACTACTACTACTACTACTACTACTACTACTAACTACTACTAACTACTACTACTACTACTACTACTACTACTACTACTACTACTACTACTACTACTACCACTCACTCACTACTACTACTACTACTACTATTATTACTACTACTACTACTACTACTACGACTACTACTACTACAACCACTACTACTATTACTACTACTACGACTACTACCACTACTACTACTACTACTACTACTACTACTACTACTACTACTACTACTACTACTACTACTACTACTACTACTACTACTACTACTACTACTACCACTATTACTACTACTACCACTACTACCACTAAAACTACTACTACTACTACTACTACTGCTGCTGCTGCTACTACTACCACTACTATTACTACTACTACTACTACTACTACTACTACTACTACTACTACTACTACTACTACTACTACTGTTACTATTGTTACTACTGTTACTACTACTACTACTACTACTACTACTACTACTACTACTGCTACTACTACTACTACTTCTACTACTACTACGACTACTACTACTACTACTACGACTACTACGACTACTACGACTACTACTACTACTACTACTACTACTACTACTACGATTACAACCACATCAATAACAGCAACGACGGCAACAATAACAACAGCAATTACGTAGACAAGAACAGCAACAACAAGAGTAAACACAACGATCCGCATCGGGAAATCTATTGTCAGGCACGCGCCGATGGACAGTGAACTACCGTTCGGCCCCCTCACTCTGATTATTGCTTTAATCACTTCGCCGTGTGTGTGTTACACATACAGCCAGACGTGGACAGAAAGAGAGGGAGGTGAAGAAAGAGAGAGAGAGAGAGATACAGAGACTGAGACCAAGAGAGAGGGGTGGATAGAGAAATAGAATGAGAGAGGGAGAGAGAGAGAGAGAGAGAGAGACAGAGCCAGAGTGAGAGATAGAGGATAGAGAGAGAAGCACAAATCATAGTGAGCGAGAGAGAGAGAGAGAGAGACAGAGAGACAGAGAGACAGAGGGAGACAGAGAACGACACAGAGAAAATGGGAGAGAGACAGAGAGACAGAGAAGGACAGCCATCCAGAAAGACAGAGATGGGGCCGTCCTCTGTGCCTGTCGTCTTTGTCGTGTCCTTTGTTTTCCTCCCTCGTGTCTGCACCCCGCTTTGCTTAGCTGCGCCTCCAGGGTTCCCTCTTTTCGTCGTCGTCGTGCCCCTCCTCTCCCTCCTCCCCGCCCTTGGTGGCCTATTGGTGCCTCTTGGGTGCCTCTCGCGTGCCCCGTCTTGCTTGTCTGGTTTTTCCAATTCGCTGAATGCGACGCGTGGGCGTCCATCTCGCTTTGTCGCCTCCGTCGTCGTCTCGTCTTCCCTTCTCTCTGTCTTGTGTTGCTGCAGTCGCTGCCTTGCTCCCCGCTTGGCGCTTTCCAGGTCCGTTGCGCGCCACTCGTTTGCGTTCTTTACACTCGCTCGCCTTGGCCTGTCCCCTACCTCGGGAGGACACCGCTTTTGTTCGAACGCAGTCTTCAAGAGCACGCACGCCTACTGTTCGAGCTGGCCCAACACAGCAATGCGTTGCTGTACCTGTCGTTGATCCAACGCCGTGGAGGAGGGAACGTATGCGTATGTGTGTGTGCGTGTGAGGGTGTGTGTCTTGTGCGCGCGTGTGTGCGTGCGTTCGTGCGTGCGTGTGTGTAGTGCGTCTTGCCTCCTCCACCATTTGTTACATGTCCTGCCTCAGGCGCCATCATCCGCATGTATGCCGCAACCCTCGAAGAGGCGATCGCAGGCTGAGTCTCATCGCACATAGTCCACGGCCCTTGCAAGGAACAAGGTGCCACCTTCGCAGCCTGTGCGCCCCCTCCAGAAGACTTCACCACAGAAGTACCTTTACAAGAGCGGTGAGGAGACCATGAATGGGTGG
Organism: Prorocentrum cordatum; assembly: GCA_963575745.1. Classification (NCBI taxonomy): domain Eukaryota; class Dinophyceae; order Prorocentrales; family Prorocentraceae; genus Prorocentrum; species Prorocentrum cordatum. The sequence continues at coordinate 23,530 of CAUYUJ010018511.1, read as the reverse complement.
GAGGAGGGGGAGTCGACGGGGGGGGAGGATCGCATGGGCGATCAGGAAGCGCAGTCTGTCGTTCGCGATGCCACGGGCCATCGCCTGAGCCGCATTCGAAGGTGGCCATCCGCGACTCGCCGCGCCCGCCGTCCCGCTCGCATCAATCGGCTCGGCGGCCTCTTTGCGACCCCCTTGCGACCCCCCTCCCAGTTGCGATCCCCGTTTTGGGGCCCCGAGGGGAAGGAGGAAGTGGGTGGATGACAGGGAGGAAGGGAGGGAATGATCACGAGGAGGAGGAGGACGACCACGACGTCGTTCTCCTCTTCCTCCTCATCCTCCTGGCCGTTGTGGGAAGCGCAGGGTCTTTGCAGTCCATCCGATCTATCCTTGGTTCAGCGGGCACGCGCTGTGCTTACGTCCAACCAGAATGGAAGAAGAAGCAGCTGGCTAAACTTGAACTTTGGAGATTCGCCCGGATTTTCTGGATCGGCGCTCGACACCCCACACTTTTGCGCGAAGCGCACCAGGAGCGGTGCCGGAGGCGCTGCCAGGGGGGTCCAGCGCCGAACCAAGAACTCCACACGCGCCTCCGAAGATGTTTATGCCGTGTTTCCTCTTCTGTGGCGCGTTCCAGGCCGGGTTGGTGGCCATGTCCCCGCGAACCCTGGCAGCACACGCCCTCAATCGCTCTCTAGCGCGGCTCGCCCTGCGCAGCTCAGGCCCAGGAAGCGGCCAAGCGCCTGCCACACGGACCTCCGTCGTCGTGATTGCTTCACGGTGCGAGCCGTGCAGGGCTCTCGGCCCGATCCTCAGCGCAAGTCTCTCGCCGCGGGTCGCCTGCCGATTGTCCCGGGGTCCATCGCGGGCCATGGAGCGTCCAGGGGCCGGGCTCTGAGAGGGCGGCCGCCGTGATTGTCTCAGGACGCCGGAGATCTGGCCAGCTTCCGTCCTCGCCTGCGCTCGGCTGCCGCTTCTATCCCCGCGGTTCATCGACCATCCTGAGGGCCAGGTCCCCCAGGAACTCGACACAGGCAGTCCAGAGGCCAAGGCGCAACCCACAGAACAGGCCAAGAAACACAGCCGAGTTTGACTGACTATCCTGGGGCCTCTGGAGGGCCTGTTTGGTGGTTCACTGGGCCCCACCCCCTGGCTTTTTGTGGTTGGTGGCCGACCGACCACGGTGCGATCATTGCCTGCACGGTTCCCAGGCTTCCGACGGCTCCATCTTTTCGAGCCGCTGGCTCCCGGACCTCCCGACCCGTTCCCCGGTGCCAGCTTTTTGTCCTCAGTCGTTTCTCAAGTAAATTGGGGGCCCAGAGGCGGCCTGGGGATGCTGAAAACTGTGACCCCTGCGATGTGCTCGATTCGCCAGAAGCCTGGGCCTGTATCCACGCCAGTTCGCGCTCGCGCTTTCGGCCAGCAGCTGGTCCACTGCCGCCCCCGTGCCGGTCGCCCCAGCTGAAGGGCACAGCCGCCACGGGCGGCCAAGGAACCTCTGAGGCCAGCTGACGTCGCCAAGGAGCATCTGACCAGCACCACCTGTGGAACTCAATTGCTCGCCAGCAGGGCTGGATCCCGACCTCCACTCCCGGCTTCGGGATTTCAGAAGTACCCAGACCCATCCCCGTCGACAGCACCATGTTGAATCACCGCATGGCCTCCCAAGCAGCCCGTCGCAAATCATTTGATATGGGTGGGCCTGTCGGGATCCGAATGAGTAAGGGAACAACGCACATAACCCAGCGGGGGTCCATCGTTGGAGGTGGTCATTTCTCTTGGTTGCTACAATTCTGATTGTCTTGAATGTATTTTTACTCTGTTCAAGCTGGCCGTGCAGACTCGTTGTGTTTTGTCTCTGCATTTGCAGCGTGCCTTGTATAGCAAGAGCACGGCAATGTCGGCGGTATTTCACTTTGGTGCGCAGCATGGTTCTACCCTGGCGCACCCTGGCGTGTATTGACCGTAACCTCTAGCAGCTTATTTTTCATTTTGTCGATCCATTGCGGCTGAGGGTGACGCACAGTTGGGGTGCCAAAAGATATTCCACTGATGCCCACAAAGCGGTCTATCACGGACACCGTTCGATCTGGGTGATCGTTGTGGCCGTCGTTTCCACGACGGTGCTTTGGACCATCTCTGTGCATTGTATGTCTCCCGCCTTGTTCTATATACTCATCCTCGTCATCCGATTCGTTTGTTTCCCCTCTTCGGTGTCACTCTCCTGATAATCAGTTCAGACGCTTGACGTCACAGACCGTCTTGCCCTCGCTCCCCCCCCGCCTCCCCTCCCCCGCCTCCCCTCCATGGCCCTCGGCCTACTCGTCCCTCTTCCCATCCCCAACTTCCCTCTCGCCCTACCCCCCTCTTGCTCCCCATGCCTCCCGTCTCTCCCTCCTCTTCTAGCGTAGTCATCTCGGATCAGTGCATGTTCCGTTCTTGGGAGCGAGCGGCAACTTCGTAAACGCAGAGGGCCAGACGCGGATTCCGTGCAGTTGCTTTCGGGGCTGACTTCTACGAATGCATAGTTTGTGTCATTCTGCCGACGGATGCCTCCTTTTCTGCCTCCGTTCCAGCTGTGCTCGGTCCCCTTCCGACCTCGTGAAACTCGATTTCTTCCCAGCATCCAGGCAGGGGCCGACAGAGCGTTGAAGAAGAACTTCACACGCACGGCGCATTCACAGCATGCCCATGTTTTTGGTCCTGACAATGCCAGGCACAAACTGAACATTTTGATCCGACACAAGTCTCAGACGCCGAAAAAAGCCGCAGGCTCATCTGCCCGCTTGATCGACACAAGCAACATGGGCAGGAGCGTTCGGCATCGGAGTTTCGGGAGGCTGACACTATGAATCATGCCCGCCACGACGGGCCTCTTATGTTTCTGCTTGGATGCGAGGCTTCACCAGGGAGGACATTCACGCGCAGGGCGGACCTGCACGACTCAACGTACAAACATGTAGACATTCAGCGTCGATGGTTGGCACTGAGCCTGCCGATGACAAGGGCCAGGATGTTGCCACGAGTTGCGCCCAGAAGAAGCTCGATAATGACAGCGAGTTGCTCGTCGACGGCGCTGATTTGGCCACCGTGGGCAAAGCTAACTGGTTTCGTGCAGACAATCTTGGGCCAGATGCCCGATCCAACCCCACAAGACCCTTCAGCGACCTCCTCTGCGCCGGCCAGCGCGGCCATGACCAGACAGCCAGAGGCGTCGTATCACCGCCCTGCAGGAGAGGTTGCCGACCGCTGAGATCAGGCCACGTAAACCCGAATTTCGCTTAGGCGTGATTGAGGCAAGCATGAAATTGCCCGTCGTGAGCCTGGCTGACGTCTAGAAGGCGCAGCAGGACTCACCTCATTTGGACCTGCCCGACCCTCGCTCTGGCAGAAACGAGGCGACTCTGAAACTGAGGGGGGAAACCAGGATTCGCGGTCCTACTGAGTCTCGCGACCGCTCCAACATGACGACAGCGGCTCCCCTGACCGGCGACCGGTCCATGATGGACGCCGGAGAGGTGGACACGCGGACGGCGCCAGCATTACGACTGCCCGAGGACGACACGCCAAGGAATACATCACCCGCCGACGAGGGCGACCAGAGCTCTGAGCTCGGCTGCTGGGCGCAGGTCAAAGCGGAAACCCATAACGTCGACTCTTTGTGTTCTCTCCACAGCTTTCTGGAACGTATGTCTGCGACCGCATACGGCACCTGCCTCTTCTCAGTTACATTTTCGACCTCGCCCCTTCCAGGGCAGTTTTGGACCAAATCTTCGGCCAAGCCGACCACCTCGACTGACGGCCCCGCCGCTGCGAAACCACTTGGCCTGACACGTCTCTCTGGAGGGTCGTGCGTTCATCCTCTCCCTTCCTCTCCTTCTGCCTTCCGATCCCAATCCCCCATCCCCATTGCGATTGCCGCCCGGAACGCTCCGAACACTTTCCCGAAACCTCCAGCAAGCTGTTCAAAATTCCCGCATACCAGCGAAAGCCGCCGAAGACTTCCGAATGCTTGCGTGAACTTCCTCTCCTCCTTCCCTCCTCCTCCCCCCGAAATCCGCGGGCGCCCTTGGCGGCTTCCAGAGGGGGCTTCATGAGGTGGTTATCAGGGATCTTGATGCCCCCCTCCCTTCCTCCTCGAGTTCCTCCCTCCTACTCCTCTGTCTCCAGCGTTATAGTTGAACAAAGGGGCGCCATCCACAGAGATGCGCCACTCAGGATTTCAGCGATAAGGATTTTCGTTGTCAGGCTTCCGACCATATCACATACCTGCCGTTCAGAAATTAGAAACATGGAAGCCAGGCTAATTCACCTGTGTGGCTCTCTCCTGTTCGCCGTGCACAGTCAGGCTGGGGTCCTTGTCGATACGTGGTTCTGGCCGGAGCGCCGCACGCGTTACATCCGAAAGTTCAAGTTGCACATTCGTTCCATCGTGTTTTTGTCGCAATTGGTGCGTCGCCCGAGCGCCGCGCATACGCTTCAACCTTTGCCAGATTCAAGCAGCTATGGCAATTGAGGACGGGTTCTGTTCAAAGTGTAATTCTCGCTCAAGGTTGAGTTTCACCACCAGGAGTTTGAACATGAACAACAGAAGGAGGTGGCTCCTTCTGAAGACTAGGCTCTTCATTGCTAGATGTTTTAATCCCCCGGGATGTGTAGAATGACTTGCCAGTTTCATTCCAGGGGGCGGTTCCTTGCCATCACGGGGCTCTCGCCGGACATTCCCCCGCATGTATCTAGTGGTTTTGTCTGATACTTGGAGAGGTGGTGGGCGATTCCTTTCCAAAGCGGGTCTCTCACCGATATGGTAGTCTCATGGGGCTCTCGTCGCTCAAGGGGGGCGGTTTCGAAGTTAACGGAAATGCCTGTAGGTGCTGGTAAAAAAAGAGGATTTGGAACGTGCGGGTGTGCTGCCGCATCGTTGACGCACCCAGGGTCCACAAGGTCCTCTTCCCTTCCGCCTCTTTCCCCTCTTCCTCCCCTTCTTCATTCGCCCTTCTCCTCCCTCTCCTCGCGGACCTCCTACCCTGAACTTCTTCTCACCCTAAATATCTCGTCCCCCTGCCCCATCCATGCTCCCTCCTGTTCCTCCTCGTCCTCCTCCCGACCTCCCGACCAGGGCGTGCCACCTCAGGAAAGACGACCCCCAGCCCATGGACTACCACAAGCAGAACTCCGCCATCGCCGCCGCGCGCCGAGCTTTCGGCCTTCCCGTTGGCCTGACGGGGGATCTGGCGCGCCGCGGCGCGGCTGAAGAGACCGTCGCCCTCTCAGGTGACGCTCGCTCCTCCCGACCTCCCAGCGTTTGCCAGCAGAGGGTCCGTCGCCCGCTCCGGCCCCGTGGCGCACCGCGCCACCACCTCGCGGCCAGGCGCGCTCTGAGGGCGGCGTGCCGCCCCACCCCGGCCGCGCCACCGCGCGGGGCGGAGGCGGCAAATGCTCGAAAATTGGAGCCTCTACATTACCAGTGTCGGGCGGTTTTTCCATCCCGAGACTTTCGCGAGGGTCGGAGACGGCGCGGGGGCGGCGCGGTGCATTTTTGCCCCCCCCCCCTTCCCCCCCCCCCCCCCCTTTCCTCAGCGAGCGGAGAAGAATGTATACATCAGGATCCCGCATGCGCCGGGAGCCGCTTCCTCGCGAGATTCAGCGCCAGGCCGGACAACAGGCGTCGGCGCATAAAGTTCGGCCCCCAACCAGCTCTTCCTCCTCCACAACCTCGTGCTTCAAAAACGGCTTCTCCCCCCCAATCCCTGAGCCCCCTGCCCCCCGCTGGCCGCTCAGGAAGGAAAGGAGCGCACGGGCGCGCCCCGGGGGGTCATTCGAAAGCGCCACTATCCAGGATGGGCGCCCCCCGTCGCCCCCACCGTTTCAATCGAAATAGTCGGGGCCCGGGGTCGCCGCGCCCCCCGCTGGCGCTCGCAATTTGGCCTCTAGGCCCCCCCCCCCCCATCGCGCGACTCAGCTCGACGTGTTCTGTTTGTTTCTCGTGAGAGAGAGAGAGAGAGAGAGAGAGAGAGAGAGAGAGAGAGAGAGAGAGAGCGGACAAGTAGGCGGACCAGGGTCCGTCCGCGAGGCGCACTGCAGTGCGACAACTCGCTAAACACTATTTGCGGCGGTGCAGCCTTTAGATACGAGGGCGGGCAACAAAAAAACCCTCCCCCGGCGCAGTGCGACAGACGCTACAGACGGCGGACAGACGGTGATGATCTCACCTGTCAGACCGCGTGAAGAAAGAGGCCCCAACAAGAAAGGCGACGTGCTGACACGTGGCTAGGCGGCTTGGCAGACCGCCAGTTGGGCGCTTGGCCGCAAAGCGGCGCGCAGTGACGGGGCACCCCCCGCCCCCACGCCCTGACACCGTGGACGCGGAGCCACGCGTACTCACGGGCAGGCAGAAAGGAGGAGATTAGCGCGGGGCACCAGGTGGAGCGCCGCGGAACGATGACAGCATAGCTTGGATGGTGAGTGACGGCACGGCACCATCGGGCGAGGGCGTAAGCAGCTCGGCGAAGGCTCGCCCGGCGCTGTGGAGGCGCTGGAGTAGAGGGCCTTGGCGAGCTTGGGCGGCGGCGAGGTCCGCGGCGAGAGCAACACACCTCTGCTGGAGAGCGGCCATAGCCTGGGACAGCTCGGTTTCCGCGGTCGGTGAGGGGTGGCTGCTCAGTGCCAGCGGCCGCGGGCCTCGTGACAGGGGCGAGGTCCTCGGTACGCCTGACCAGGTGGTGGACTAGCGTAGTACGGCACCCTGTATGCTGTCGTCCGTCACCCTCGAAAGGTGACTGGAGGGGGGCACGCGGCCCCAGGGCTGGAGCCGCTAGGGCCACGCCCCGAGAGGTCGGGAGAGCCGCATCCTCTCGCTCAGCAACGATGGAAACGTGGACGGGGTGCGAGGGCCTGCCTGGTTCGGTGCCCTGCGGGGGGGCTGAAGCCGCCCCCGCGGGCTGCCGCTGGTGGGGGGGCGGAGTGGTTTGCGCGGTGGGACCAATCATGATGCCGTGCGAGGGCTCTGAGGTCAGCCGCGTAGTAGGGTGGCGTCTCGATAGGGCGGCATGGTCGGCAGCGTGGGGTGTCGGCGGTGCGTCGTCTATGCCACTCAGTCCGCGGGGGCCACCCAGGTCGTCGTCGGCGTCTTGGCGGTGACCGATATCATCATATGGGAGCGATGTCGCTCTCGGAGACGGAGTCGCGGTAGGCGTCGAGAGGTTGCCCGACGGGGCAGGGTTGTCGCTGGCTGGGCCGTCGTCCAAGACGTCCAATCCCCCACCGAAGCTGAACGGGTCGTCCTCCTGTTCGTCAGCGTCTTGGAGGTGAGCGGCGTCGTCATGTGGGTGCGGTGCCGCTCTCGGTGGCGGAGTCGAGGGCGTCGTGCGGATGCCCGACGGGGCAGGTTGGCGCTGGCTGGCCCGTCGCCTAGGAAGTCAAGTCCCCCGCCGAAGCCGAACGGGTCGTCCTCCTGTTCGTCGAATATCGCCCGTTGGGCCTCGGCCCAGAGCTCGTCCGGGTTCTGTGGGATGTCTGGTCCAGCCGCGGGTGGTGCCTGGTCCGACAGCAGGGGGTTTGGTTCCATTTTGTTGAGTTCCGCAGCTGTAAACCCAGCCCTGCGGTGTGGGAGCGGGAGTGTGCGGTGTCTACGCTCGTAGATGGCGACAGCGACCCCATGAAGCACGGTCGCTTGGCGATGTCGTGTTTTGGCAGCTTCGACAATGTCGTCTGGAAGGTTGTGAGTGCGTGCCGCCGTTGTGGCGAGGGCGTCAGCCTGACGATTGAACTCCTCCGCAATGGGCCCGATGAGCCCGAGGTCGATGCCCATGTCTCCCAGGTGGCTAGCGATTTTCTCGACGCGGAACATGTTGGGCTTGGCCATAACGCATCGGTGGATCTTTTCCCAGAGCTCCACGTGCGTGCCCTGCGGTGCTGAGTGTCCGTCGATGATGCTTTGGAACCCATCGACCACCGCCTGGTTGTCCACGAAAACGTGCACGGGCCGTTCAGCACATGCCGTGAGGTGGACAATGGCGAGGGTCTCCGCAAGCTGGGCGTTCTGCGTAATGCCGTGAACGCGTGCACTGTAGTTCATGCGGTGGTCGATGCCGTAGTAGACGCCGTAGCCCGCTCGTGCTAGCAATGGGATGGCTTGGTTGGTGCATGCACCGTCCGTGGCAGCGTAGACCCATGTCCAACCAGTGTCGTGGTCAAGGTAGGTGGTGTAGGAGTCCTGGGCTGAAGCCGCAGGATCTCCCTCAGGTGGGGGCCGCGGTATGGGCTGAGGTAGCGGGTCCCTCGCGAGGTCGGCCTGCAGGTCGAGGAGGGCTGGGTCTTCATCGAAGAGCCCGCAGTGTCTTGTGTGCGGCGGGAGACGGGCCCACTGCTCGTCACTGATGAGGGTGGTGAGAGGGAGTCTTTCTCGGGCCCAGCACTTGCAGTCGCGGACAGTGTGCTCCTGAGTTTCCTCTTCCTCGTCGCAGTATCGGCAGATGGGGCTGGGGTCAGCAGACGTGTTTGATCGGGATCGTCGCTGTTGGGTGTGGTCCCCGCCCGACAGGTAGTTCAGGAGGAGCGCCAGCTGCCAGGCATTGCATTTGGCTGCTCCTTTCGTTCGGGCGAGCCACGTGCTGGCGAAGAGGTCGAGGCCCTGTCTGACAGAGGCAAGGTATCCAAGGTCGTGACGCCGTGGCTTGATCCTCCTCAGAAAGGCTCTGCGTTGTGAGGCCCGCAGCATGTGAAGGAAGGCGTTTTGGGGTAAGTTCAGCCAGCTGATCTGGCAGCCCCAGTCGTCGCACATGATGCCAAATGTGGGCCAGGTAAAGCGGAGCTGCTGGAGCGACTGGACGAGTCGTCCGACAGGTCCTCCACCAAACAGGGTCTGGACGTGGTGTTGGAGATCTCTGGCGAGACCGCAGAGTGTAACGTCGCGGTTAACCTGTCGCCGCAGGCACAGGAAAGATTCACGCTGCGTGATGGCGTCAATCTCCAGGGCGTGTCCTGGGACGCACACGGCCATGAGAGTCCAGAACTCGACCCACTTGTTCCCCTTGGGGCGGATAGCCGCCTTGAGGGCGTGGTTGTAGGCAGTTTTGGCGGGGCCTGATGGGCTTGAATGTCGGTGCCCGTGGTACAGACGCTGGCAGCAAGGGAACGGGCGTGCCGCGCCTTAATAAGCATCGGCGATGGGAGCTTGCCAATGCGCGGCAGGCGACTAGTCGCCCTCCGAACACGGGCGTCAGCGGTGGCCGTGAGGTTAAGCGCGGCTGGAGCCGGCGCTGCCTCGGCGTTGATGTAACTCCCGACGAGCTTGAAGGAGTCGACCACGCGTAAGGGCCGTTCCGCCAGAGTGAGCTGGGTAACGGCGGCGTGAAGCTCGTCGGTGAGCGCCCACCCCGCCACTTTGCCAGGGTGAATGCGTTGACCTGAAATCGATCAAACTTGGCGGTTTCATCAAGAGATTTCTGCAGCTCAGGCGCGGTGTGAGTAGTGGAGTTGCTGTCGTCAACAAAGGTAGTGCTGAGTGATCGCGGAACGTATCGATGCTGTCTCTTGGTCCACACACACATGAGCAGCTTGATGTCGTCCAGGGACCAAGAGCTTCCCTGGAGGTGACCGTTGGTCCTGGCCAATTCCTTAGAGTACGCTCCGTTCATGCGGATGTAGCGTTTGTGGCGACTGTAGAAGTTTCTGCGGACAGTAACGATGTCTTGGGGGCACCCCGCGTGAAGCGCAAGGTTAAGGCAGATGTCCGTGATGAGGTAGTCGAAACACTTCTGTCGGTCAAGGGCAGCCCCAGCTAAGGGCAGGAGTAAAGCCCTGGCGTGCTCGATGCGCAGGGCGAGAGAGGTGCTGACGTCCCCAATGGTAGCTTTGGGAACAGCGCCAAAGCTCGTGGCGTGGGTCCATCCTTTCCGCCAGTCCGTGAGGCTGCGGTAAGCTGGCGCTTCCCACGCGTACATCCAAACGGAAAGCACCGAGAGAAGTCGTTGGTCCGTCGGGAGTTCCCCTCGGCCTTTTCGGAGGCACGGGTTTGGCACGTGAAGGAGGGGCTCGGGGATGGTGCCAGTGCGTTGCATAGCACGTAAGACGCTGGCGAAGAGGCGAAGGATGTCGTCGGGTAACTCCTTAGCCTCCTTAGTTGTCCAGCCGTCAAGTCCCCCCGCGCGGCGCGGTGAACGGGTGCGAATGAAGTGGATGAGTTGGTCGTCGGTGAGGTGGAAAGGGGTAGCTGGTGATGGCGTAGGCAGCTCTTGTCGGTACTCGTCGTAGAAGTCAGCCCACGTCGGCATGGCTTCGGCGTCATGTCCTGCACGGGCGCGGTACCTGCCCAAGATGGGCTCCCAGGTGTCGACCATGAGCTTAAGCATGTCTTTGGTATTAGCAACAATGGCGTTGGCAGGGAGAATGTCGGGGACTTGCGCGGGTGGTGGTTCACAAGTGTGGTCTTCGTCGTTGTCCGTGTCGGGCGAACTACCGTCGCTGGGGCTGAAGCCGCCAGCTTCGGTGTCAGCGTCGCTATCGTCCGTGCTAGCTTTGTCAGGTTTGAAGGCGTTGGTGTCGCAGTGGAGTTGCGTATCGTCAGGTGTGGTAGGCGTGCGGAGGTACGCCGTGGGCGAGCTGTCAGCAGCCCGTGCGTATATGGCCGCCTTTCGCCCGCTTGGCTCGCGGACGCCCTCATCCCATATCTTGATGCGTTCAGCTTTGGCACGGTTCGCACGTCGCGCCAGCTCTGAGTCGAGGTTTTGGATCAGACAGTCAAGATGCTCTCCGTGAGGTGCTGGCTCGTCGGGGGTCCAGGCCTCGGGAAAGGCTAGGAGAACCGTGGGGCGCAGCTTGTGACAGAGGAGGCGGGCCGCGGTCCACGTGCAGTCGATGCGCTGCGCCAGGTACGGCGGGATGGCACGGCAGTCGAGATGGTGGTACTGTCCGATGAAGCGAAGCTCACAAAGTTGCCGATGGAGCTTGCGCAGGCGGTTTATGTGTATCGTGGATGCACCGTAGGTGGGAAAAGCGCGGGGGACAACGGGTCGCTCCACGAACGTGGGCGTGCGCCCGTGCATGGTGGGGGGCTTCTTTTTTGGGTGGTCTGGCGGTGGAGGTGGCAGGTCGCGCAGACGGGTGAGATGGCATTCATGGCTGGCCTCGTTAGCCAGGGCGAACATGCGTTCCACATCGTCGCGTGTGTCGGCCTGCTCCATGCGGTCCTGGTATCGCCCTGCGGTGAGGGTCCCTAATGCCTGCAGTTCGTGGCCCTCATGAGCTCCATCGTTAGGGGGGTAGGGCGTGGGGGCAAGAAGGCGTCGGGCCGTATGGTCGAGGCGACTGAGGTCGAGCGTGACCTGCAGGCCACCATGGGACTTCGCTGGCAAGTCGCGCAGATAGCAGAAGTCGGTGACAAGGGATCGCGCCGCTTGGTTGGCGATGATATAATCGATGCGCGAAGTGCGGGGGCACTTGGTGACGCGGTCCCAGTCAGGGATATTGCCATATGTGTGCATGGTGTGGTCTGGTGTGCCTTCAGCGACGTTAAACCATCCGTGCTGCATCATGTGCAGCAGGTGTGGATTGTCGTCGATGTTTGTGTTGGCGTCCATGCAGATGAAATACGGGGCTGAGCCGACCCTCGCGGCGGCGCAGTCAGCGAGCCGAAACAAGTCTGTGCTGTCTCCTCCAGCGACCCCGTAGAGGCTCGCTCTGTAGATCCCAGCGGGCCCGTGGTTGTTTCGTCGCCGCCTGCGGCGGTGCTGAGTGCAGAGCGGGAGGAAGGCCTCGTGCCATCTTTTCTTGGCCTTGAGGGTGACGATACAGGGCGCAGTGTCGTCGACAGTGGAGTCGACGATGGCATCCTTAGAGAGGATGGCGACCCCTCCCGAGGCGCCAGTGTTGCCCACGACGGTGTTGTCTGTGCCGCCGTGGGCAGCTCTGCGCTGGGCTCGCGCCAGATCCAGGTCAGGTCCAAGACTGGCGTGGTATCCCCCGTGGTGTGGATTGGCGGCGCTGGTAGCGATGGCTTGTCGGGTCGGCTTGGCATGTCGGGTCTCCTGCAGTGCTATGACTGCGGCGTTGTGGTCGACACCAAGAGCGGTGATGGTTGGCCAGTTCGCTGAGAGACTGGTGATGTTTAGGCTGACGAGGTGGATGGAGCGACCTGGCCCGTCTCCATCGGTGGAGCTGGGGTTGGCACGCCCCGCACGGTGGAGGGCAGCGTGGCCCCCACCCAGGTAGAAGGCTTGGCCACAGTAGGAGCTCATGGCGTTCCTACAGATTGGCTTGACCGGGGCTGAAGCCGCCGTCAGGCCAGAAGTATAGGCGAGACATGGTCGGCACTGCGCCAGGGGGGGTTCATAAACATCAGCAAAACTGCCTCGAAAAGTCCTCCTCACTCCTGCACCATAGGGGACGAGGGGAGGAGAGGTGAGACGGCAGCAGAGGGAGAGGGAGGCGACTCCTCGATCCGTCCTGCCGAACACAAACGCAAAAACGAACCAGCGGCGGCGGCTCGGCGCGGCAGCGGCGCAACGCACGCTCATATACTGCGCACGCGACACCGCTGGTCCGTCCTGCGGCGGCGCGCCCGCCCCGTCAGTACCGTGATGAGCAGCATCTGGTGGAACAGCTCGAGCAGCGCGGTCGGTGGCCTGGCGCTGGGCCTCGTCCATGCCCGCTGCCGTGAGGCACGCGTTGCGGACAGGGCTGACTCCACGCGGGGCCGCCGCTGCCGCGGCAGCGGCTGAGGTGGCGGGGGCTTCGCCCCGACTCTGAGGTGAGAGCGGTGAGCCGCCGCCGAAACCCGCCGCAAGGTCCTTGACGCGGTACTTGTTCTTGAACGGGTCGAAGGTCGGCGCCTCGTCGATGGGGACGACCACGCGGGTGGGCAGCGGCAGCTCCTGGTCCGTGGACGGCGTCGGCTCGAGGTCGACCTGGCCAGGGTCGATGACGCTGGCACCGAAGCGTGGCACCACTTCGGGGGCTCGGCCATCAGCCTGAGTCTCGCGAGGCGGCGAGCTCGTGGAGCTCCCAGGGGCCTTGCGCGAGCTGTGGCGGCTGCAGGACCTGCTGCGCGGGACGCGCCCGCCCGTGTGGCGGTCGCGTGGCGAGGTCGCTTGGGCGTTGGCGCGCTCGGAATCCGCCCTGCTCGGGGAGCGGATCGGCGCCGCGCAGGGTGTTGGGCTGGGCTGGCGGGGGCCGCCTGTGCCGCCCTCCGCCATGGCTGTGGTCTGGTCACGGTCGACAGCGTCGGGGCGGGGGCTGACGTGATGGGCGCTTCCCTCGCTGTGCCGCGGGGAGGCGCTGTGATGCGCCCGGGTGTACGTGAGGACGAGCGGGACGAGCGGCTGCCTCTCCCGCTCAGGTGGGGCAGGTTTTGCCTGGGCAGGGCGCAGCGCTGCGGCCACGTTTGGCGGGGGCGTGCGCTGGCGCGGTTGCCAATCACGCACGTTCGCATCACGCCATCCTTCAGGGCGCCCTGTCCTGCCGCGGTTTGTTGCAGCCCCCTGGGCTGGAGCCGCAGGGGTTACCGCTGCGGGCTGGTTGCTGGGGGTGCTGTCATGGCGGCCTGGGTAATGGCCCCAGGCACGCGTGGACCCTGGCACGGGCGAAGTGGCCCGTGGGGGGGGCCTGCACGAGTGCACGCGGGTAGCCGATGACCGCTGGGTGCACCCTGGCGTGAGGGGCATGGCCGTAGCTGGAGGCGGCTGCTCCAGCCGCCGCGGGCCTGGCGCCAATGGGGCCACGGTGATAGGCGGCAGCCCCGCCGTACGCCGTGCTGCCGCCTGTCGGGACGCGCGCGGGGGAGCGGTAGCGTGGCGTGCTCGGCTGTCCTGCGTCGCGTTGGTCGCGCTGCTGAATGCGCTGCTGGTGCTGTTGATATCGCTGCTGGTCGGCTCTCGAGGGGGGGCGGGTGTCGGGGAGGATGGTGGGCACGTCGGGCCGCTGCCAGCCCCGATAGACGTGCTCGAAGGCGTGGTCTGGGTAGGTCTCCCCTACGGGTGAGTATCGCCGCACATGCTCCGTGTAGTCGATGTTCTGCGGCTCGGAGAGCGCCGTGATGTTTACAGCTCGCTGGTGCGCTGGTCCATAGAGACAGAAGCTACCACGGTTGCTGCGGTCGTGGTTTAGCTCGGCTTCGGTCGTGGCACGGCTCACCATGGCATCGCAGAGTCGCATGTCATAGCCGAGAGCTTGAGGCCCAGGGCCACCCTCGGCGTCCCAGTACAGTACCACATCTCGCCAGCGGGTGCGGGTAGTGTGGATGCGCTCGGCGATCGACTCGCAGACGGTCCTGACCGTGACACGGTCCCTGTACATGTTGGTGATGGCTAGGGAGTAAGGTCGGCGGACCGTCTTGTTGAAGGTGAATTCCTCCTTGAGGGCCTGGTGGGGGCCGAAGAGCACGTAGCCTTCCCTCCAGAGAGGTTGGTCGGGGGACGGTTCTTCGGGCACCCCCGTTCCTGTGAACCCAGGTGGCCGCCTCGTGCCGTCAGGCAGTCCCTGCCTGGGGACGCGCCGCGGCCTCGGTGGAAAGTGCCATTGACCCTGGTAACCTGCTTGGCCTGGTTGTGGAGACTCCCCCCCGGGGCCTGAAGGCGCTCGGGGGGGTTCCTTGAGGTCGGGGTGGGCTGGCGCGTTGCCGTATTGGCGGGCAAGGATGTGCGGCGGCATCCCTGTGGCACGGACGTCGAGCAGGCTGTGTGGACTGGGCGGATGGGGGCACCTGCTGGACAGGCAGCATGTGTCGGAGTCCCTGTTGTCGGTGCTGTATGCACACGTCCAGCTGTTGCAAGAGTAGTCCGTGGACCAGTCCATAAGTGCACGTAGTCCGCTGAGGGCACAGTCTGGGCACGTTGGTTGGCCCGAGGTGCCGAGCTGCGTGTTGCGGCGAGCCGCACAGTACTGGCAGCATTGGAATCTGCACTGTAGGCAAGACCAGCGTCCTGGTAGGGGCGGGAGCGCATGCTCGTTTGTGCCTGGGTCGTCTGGGTGAGGTCGGGGGCGATCCCACAAGGGCCAGACGTCGGCAAACCAGGATTGGCCTGTAGTGCGGACGACCTCGGCGGGGAGGCGAGCGTCCTCGGCATGGCGCTCGATCCACTGGGGCCCCATGTCCGCTGGTACCATGACCGTGCGCCAAGTGTCGTCCGCTTTGACGTGGACTTGGGTCGGTACCCAGAGCTTGGTAGCGGTGTCGCCGTGGTCGTGGTGGAGGATGACCCAGCCGTCGCGCCCCGCCACCGCAGGGTCGATAACGCGATGGCCCATGACGGTCGTCCCCCACGGTAAATAGGCGCCGTCGTGGTGATCGCCAGGGTCAAGCCAGACCTCGATGCCAGGGGCATTGACACGGGCCCGCACATCGCGGACGTGGTAGGCGAGGACGTGGTAGGCAGTCGGCTCCTCTTCCGTCTCGATGTGCTCCCACGTCTCGATGTCACTGTTGTCCGAGGTGGAGTTTCCGCCACTCTGCCGTGACGAACGGGAGGCCGATCGCCGTGGGCGGGCTTGACCTCGGGCGAGGGCGGCGGCCGCGCTGATGAGGGAAGGCGGACGGCGGTCGTCAGCTCCTGATGTCGTCGATGAGCGGTCTGGACTGTGCGCCAGGGCTGCGCCTGACTTGTAAGTGCGCGGTGGGCCAGACGCGGCCCCAGGGCTGGAGCCGCTGGGGCGCGACTCGCGTGCGTCAGGATGCCCCCGCACGGGGACGGCTTGCAAGCCAGTGTACACCAGGTCGATGAGTGGTTTCGGGTCAGCTGGAGCTTGCGAAGCGAGACGCGTGGGCGGGGCTGGTTAGGGTCGTCCCTGGTGGCTGCTTCAGTGTCGTAGTGCTGTTTGGCCCATACTCGCGCTGCCTCTGGCGAGTATAGTGCCTGCGGCGGTGGCCACGCTGCCGCGATGTCTGGCCTGCGCCTGGTGCTAGCCTCCTGGTCCTTTGCTTCAGCCGCCTCACGGAGATCTGGATGATCGTAGCCAGCGATGTGGAGGGAGTGCGCACAGTCGCCCATGCCATAGGCATGTGGTAAGGCACGGCACCTGGAGGCAGCTTCTGTGGGGGCGCACCAGTCCATGCGGATGAGGAGGCTCAGGACCCGAGGGTAAATGAGACGCGCTCCGTGGGCCTCCCCTTTCACGAAGTTGTGCCTGTTCTCACCGCGCGGTGGTTGGGTGGCCTCGCACATCCAGAGCGCGATGGGTCCCCACGCGAGGGTGTCGTCTTCGAGGCTGTAGGGCGGGTGGGGCGGCATTGCGTACCACGCGGCCAGCGAAGGGTGCACGCTCACGTACGTGCGGCCAACATTGGTGCCAGTTCGACCCTTCGCTTCACGGC
Organism: Prorocentrum cordatum; assembly: GCA_963575745.1. NCBI lineage: Eukaryota > Dinophyceae > Prorocentrales > Prorocentraceae > Prorocentrum > Prorocentrum cordatum. The sequence continues at coordinate 7,245 of CAUYUJ010018511.1, read as the reverse complement.
GGGGGCCCGGCAAGAGGTGCCCTCCGCTGGCAGCGAGACGGGCCGCAAGGTCGCCGCGGGTCCCATGCCAGAAGACAGTGGGCGCGTCGGTGGTGGGTTGGCGGAGGTCCCACGTGAGGTAGGGGAAAATCGTCTCGCCTGAGTTCCCGCCCGAGTCTTCCAGCACCCAAGTGAGGCGGTTCGGGGGCCTCTGCATGATGTCAGTCCACGGCCCCAGCGCTTGGAGTGTTAGATCATGGGTGAATCGGGGATGGTCGTGGAGTCGCAGAGCGTCTTTGATGTCCTCTGTAGACACGCCACTGTTACCAAGCGCAAAGCCGTTTTGGTACAGGGCGTTGAGGATGCTCGTCTGCGGCACGGGGACCGCTGGGTCGCGCTGGATAGTGTTGCGTAAGTTGCGCGTCGGTGGCTTGAGGGCTGTGTAGGGCATACCAGGGCCTGAAGGCGCCTGGGGCCTGGCGGGTGATGCATAGCGTGCTCGCCGTCGTGGTGGTTGGGTGTCCGTGTCGGGAGAGGAACCACGAGCATCAGCATGTCGGAAGATGGACCACGGGCTAACGTGGGTGCGCTCACGTGTTTCCCTTGCCTCGGTGTCGCTGCCGTGGGCTGTGGCATCTTCGTTAGTCGGTAGGTTACCGTAGGCCGCGCCGCTCTTGGAGCCGTCTCGCGGGGACGGGCTGGTCGATCGTGGTGTGACAGACGAGGCTCGCGATACGGCGGCAGTGACTTCGACGATGGCGGCGGTGGTGGCGGTGGTGACATCGGCGACTGCGGCGGCAACTGCTGCGGCGTAGTGTTCCTGTAGCAGCGGATGTCGGAGTGAGTGCACGTGCTGGTCCTCGTGTTCGTCGGCAAACGTGCGCGGCATTGTGTATGTGGCCTCATCACGCGGCCTCCTGCTCGGTTGGCAACAGCGGAGGCACCACTGGGCCGTGGATGAGTCCAGGGCACGCGCACAGATGCGGGCTCCTACGTGTCCGACGGCTCCTTGAGCGAGGAGTTTGGCGCCGACGAGTAGAAGACCGCACACCGCTCCGCCAGTGGCAATAGCCCCGAGTTTGCCGCTGGCCCATTTCAGGACACTCCCGAGGCCGACCCCGACTGCGCTGGCTCCGCCCGAGACGATATCTCTGAGTTTGGCGCTGGTCCACTTGAGAGTAGCCCACAATGCGGACGTTACGTTGTATGCCGTTGTGCGTCGGGGTGTAGTGGGCACAGATGGGCCTGGTGCCGCCGCTTCACGTCGTCGTCGTTGTCGGTAGCTGGGGTCTCGGCTCGGTGTCGGCAAGTACCCATCGATCTGGTCCTTGCACGGCATTGCTATCACGATGGCGTACGTGGCCACAAAGAGGCAAATGAGGCAGCCACAGTGTCGTGATGCCGCTGCGCTGTGCTGGGCCTCGTAGGAACCGCTGGCATCTGGGTACTCGTCGTCGATGGGGTCGTTGTCGATGTCGGCCTGCCAGTGGTCGATGGCGCTGGGATTGGGGTCAGTCACGTTAACACGGCCGCCAAGGGTGCGGGGCGTGGTGCTGCCACCTGCGGTCTGGGGATGTCCAGGTCCAGCCAGTGCTGCAGCGGGGCTGAAGCCGCCACTGCGCGGGCTGGTATGAGCTGGCGATGCAGTGGCATGGCTTGTCGCGTCGGCGGCCGTGGCGCCTTCAGCGTCGTTGAGCTGTGCGCAGGGGTCGGCCTGGGCCGAGTTGTTTGGCGGACTGCTGTGCGACGGGGTGTGCCCTAAGTGGGGTTCGCTGTCACGGTCGCGCTGGGCCGTGTCACCTGGTGGTGTCGTGCCGTCACGATCCTGGGTTTCCATGTCGTCCTGGCTATCGTCCACGTGGACCGAGCCCAGGGATATGTTGCTGATATCGTCCGACGCGTGGAACGAGTCCAGGGGTGTGTTGCTGATATCGCTGGCCGCGATGTGCTGGAGCAGCCATGATACGGGGTCGTCTGCGGCCTGATCACCCGGGGCGTGCTGGGCGAGGCCAGCTGGCGGTGGTGGGTTTAGCGGTTCCATCGGTGCCGCGGCGAGCTCCGCCTCGACAAGCGGCTGCATGTCTGTCGGGTGGTGCAGGATCGCATCCGCGAGGTACGCCAGGGCGTCTTGGTCGGGTGGAGGAAGGCCTCTTGGTAGTAAGGCGTGGGCCCGTGAGAGGCATGGCGGCAAAGGTGCCGTGAAAGCCTCAGGGCCGACAAGCTGGGCACGAGCACCCTGGTATTCCAGAAGGAGGCCAAAGTAGCGGGTGGAATACTCGCGGCTGCCCTGGATACGAGTGAGGTTGCGGTTTGTGCGCTGTCTGTCGGGGCCCGCTCTATGCCAGATGTCCTCGCGCATGTCGATCGCGGTGCGCTGGCGCAGGGCGTCGGTTGTCTCCTCAGAGTCCTCCTGGAAAAGGTGGTCGTACTGTGGCAGATGGAGCGTCGCCAGGATGTACGGGACGCAGTCCTCGAGCCATGCCCAGAACACGTCCTGGTGGTCCTCACCTGGTGCCCACGCCGCAGCGCACGGTATGAGCCGGGCTCGGATCATCATCAGGTGCCAGAAAGCGGGGTCCTCCTCGGGTTCGCCCCTAGCGCACGGAGGGGCGGTGAAACCCGCGGGGCTATAGCGGGGCACGACAGCGGGGCTGAAGCCGCCACTGCGTGCCTGGCCTTTGTCAGCGTCCCCGTCAAGGATATGCTGCACAACGGTCGAGGCCACGCTGGGGGTGGACTGCGAAGCATGTGTCGTAGTTGACGAGGGCGTGGATGCGCTTGCGATGGCGCCCAGCGATCCGTTGCCGCACGGACCCGCGGCGGCGGTGCTGTTCACGATCGGGTCCAAAATTGTGCAGTGATCGTGCTTGTTGATGCTGTCATCGTTAAGGTAGAAGAAAGTCCCACGTTCAGCGTGTCGCAGGAAAACCTCTCCTCCATGCTGGGGCGCACCGCCTGAAGACGGGTGTGCTCCAGCGAGCGAGGGGAGGGCCAGGCTGCAGGCAAGGCGCCACATGATGGCGAGGCCTGGCGGGCGGCGCGAGCGATGAGCCAAAAGCTGCATGTCAGCACGCATCCTCAGATACCCCTGCATGCTCATGTACATTGCAACAATCACGCCCCCCTGCAAGATGACGGGTGTCCCTACACCAGATAGCTTGCGCGTGCTGCTGCCAAAACAGACATGATATGCCAAGAAAGAGATACGACGCGAAGAGGGAAGAGATGCCTCTGAAGGCGCTTCCTCGGAGGGCTGAGGCAGGCTCTCTGAGGCACCTTCAATAGGGTTCCTGGGTGGCCCGACCTTTGTCTTTGCCTTTGTCAGCCCCTGGGGGCCCCGTCCCTGGGGTGACCTGGCCTGGCTGGTCGATCCACCCGCAGACAACCACGGGATCGGCAACTGATGCAGCTTCCTCCTTCTTAGTTTCGAGAGTGGCCACTTGTGGCAGGTGGATGGTGCCCCCCGTGAGGTGCCCAAGGAGGGCCTGGATGTCGCCGCGCAGTGCAGCAGCTTCGGCGGTTGCCGTCTGTTGCTGGGTGACGACGGTGGCAAGCCCCCGTTCCAAACCTGAGACGTGCTCCGTGAGTGTGGCCTGGGAGGAGAGAACGCCCGCAAGCTGAACCTGCATGTTATCCACCGTGTTGACAAGCAGCTCGTGCTGTTGTTCCATGTGTTGGATGCGGGTCGTGGCGGCATCTGGCAGTTTAGAGGCCGATGCGAAGCGTTCGCCGAAGGTGTTGAGTTCGTGGGAAGCCACGCTGTATTCATCACCTGATGAGAGGATCTCGACGTCGTCAGCGTCGCCTGGTACTTCGGCGGCTGTGGCAGCGTCCCCTTCGGTGTGGCCCCCACCCTCAGCCGCCACCGTGCCAAGCTGCGGGTCATGACCACCTGATCCTTGGACGGCCGTCTGCTCGGCAGCTCCGTCCGTGCCGTGCGGGGGTGCAGAGGAGCTGCGGCCTGGGGCGCCGTGTGATCTTGCGTGCGGCGTGGCGTCGCGTTTCCCACTGGAGGATCGGTGGCGCTTGGCTAAAGGCTCCTCCTTTGGGATCAGGAGCGGTGCGACGCCCTTGCCTTTGGGCGTGGCAGTCATGAGGTCGTGGAGGTAAGGGCTCTGGGCCGCTTTGGTGAGGAGTGTGCCAGTGGCGGGGCTGAAGCCGCCACCACGGGCTGGCGGCGTCACAGGCTCTGTGATGGTGGTAGGCGTGACGATGGTAACGTTGTCCCTCTTCGGCACCACCTCAGCCAGCGGGGCCTCGGTGATGCTCCACGGGATGGGGCGCCCTGCGACCTGTACCGTATATGTGAGTGGGGACGATGGGCGCGCACTAAGGCAAACTGAGCCGCAGTGGCTGGGTCCCAGGCGGTGTGGTAGACCTCACAGTCCCATTTAACGGACGGGCCCGTGAGAGTCTTGGCGAGCTGGGTCAGCGTGGCGCGGCGTGCCGCAATGCCAGTGATGCGGTAGCGCGTCTTGGCGAGGGTGGCCTCGCAGCCGCGGATGCTGACGGCAGCAGCCTTGGCGGCGTCTGACCCCCGTGAAACACGGATCCCCAATAAGCCCGACTTGCCGTGCCTGACGACTCCCAGGGCCTTGAAATCCACCGACTTCTGGAACGCATCTGCCATCGTGATGGGCTGGTCCTCAGGGAACCACACGGTCTGATACTTGTCTGCAGTGGGCTCGTCTGCACCTACGTTGCTGCGGTCGTAGGTGGCACCGAGTTGCCCTGATCCCGCCAAGACCTTGTCGACCGCTTGAAGACTGACGCCGAAGGTGGCAGCCAGGGACCTCTTTCCGACGCCCGATCCAAACCTGCCTAGGCTTTTGCAGGGTTCTAGGATGGTGACGGCTTTAAAATTGCCGTGGAAGAGGGCCTTGAAGGTGTCCTGGAGCTGACTATCGAGCTCCTGGCGGCGAGCGTCTTTCTTGGACTCCCTGTGCTTTTGGTTTTGGCGCGCCTTGTCCTGTGGAGCGGAGTCCCCTCGGAAAGGACCCTTGGCGCGTGGACCACCGTTCACGGGGGCACCTCCCGAGAACTGGTCCTCGAAGGCCTGATGCATGGAGGGAACTGCGGCAATGGCCTCGGTTTCATGTATGGTCGCCCGAATCCAGCATACGTGGTCGGCAGGGTCGATGGTGGCGACGGCTACTTTTTCCGTGCAGGCGACTTCCTTGGTGCCCAGCTGGTACACGGTCACGGGGACGTGCGTGTGGACCACTTTGGGCGCCTTGGGGTGACGCTTCAGCACGGGGACGGCGAGCTCGGCACCGACGTAGTTGTCGTTTTTTGGGCCCATGACAGCAATCGCGAGCTGACCCGTGGTTCGCTTACCCTGCTCGAGGTGGTGTTGCAGCAGCCGTTCACCGCTCTCGTAGTCGTGGAGGCTGATACTGGGCTTGTACGTCTTGCCGTCGTCAGGAGATGTGGGTTCGGCGAGGACAGGGACCTTCCAAAAGGTCGGGTCCAAGGCGATGAATTGGGCGTCCGCAGCCTGAAGACGTGCGGACCCAGCTGGTGGGTGTGATGTGTCACCGCCACTGCGCTTAGGCTTGCTGCGCTGGTGGTGATCAAGCGTGTAGCTGATCTGGTTGGCGGCGCACATGCGGATCAAGGCACTGCCAAGCTTCTTCGTGTTGGTCTTGTGCATGTCGTACGTTGCCTGGAGCTCGTCCGCGTTCAGCTCGGCAAGCCCGTTGTATGCGGCCGTGGGGCGATCAGACCCCGCTTGCTTGAACGCTGCGATGCAGTCCTGCTTGCGTTGGAGGAGAGACCCTTCAGCAGCAGGACGTGAACTCGGGGGCTGCTTGGAAGAGCGACGGCGCTCCGGCTTACTGGGGGCCATTGCTGCGGGCGCTCTGGGGGGGAGAGGTGACGCGAATCAGTAGGGCCCTGCTGGGACCCCTCCGGTCTCGCGAGGCCTGGGAGTCTGACTCCGAGGCGGGGCGCTTCGCGTCGCGGCTGCGGTCTGAGTGCTGGGCACTCTCGAGCCGAGACTAGAGAGAGAGAGAGAGAGAGAGAGAGAGAGAGAGAGAGAGAGAGAGCGCGTGTGTGTGTGTGTGCGTGTGTGCGTCTGTCTCTGTGTGTGTGTGTGCGCGCGTGCGTGGGTGCATGCATGTGTGCGCGCGTGTGTTTGTTCTCTTCCTCTCTCTCTCTCTCTCTCTCTCTCCCTCTCTCTCTCTCTCTCTTTCTCTCTCTCTCTCTCTCTCCCTCTCTCTATCTCTCTTTCGCTCTCCCTCTCTTCCTTTTTTTTGTGTTTTTTTTTTGTTTTCTCTCTCTCTCTCTCTCTTTCTCTCTCTCTTTTTTTTTTCTCTCTCTCTCTCTCTCTCTACTCTTCTCTCTCCCTCTTTTATATATATTATGTGTTTGTTCTCTCTCTCTCCTCTTCTCTTTGGGTTCTCTCTCTCTTTCTCTTTCTCTCTCTTGCTCCTTCTCTCTTTCTATTTGTTTTTTCTCCCTCGCACAATTTCCATATTTACCACTCCAGCACGAGGTACCTTGATTTGACACCTGACCGTCAGCAGGTCCCCAGGCGCCCCTGGGGGCCCCCAAGACGCCGTGGAACACCTTGGGGTGTTTGAGGGTCGACGGGGAATCTGGCCCATGTTAGCCAGATCGTTCGATCGCGTCGCCCGCCTCATCCTCATCTTGTCTCCGTCTCCCCCCGCGTCCTCTTCCTCTACTTTCTCGTCGTCCTCATCCGTCCCCTCCACCTCTCCTTCCGTCTTGTCCAAGGGGAAAACAGGGCTCTGTTACGTCTGGCAATGGGCTTCGGGACACGACGGGGCAATTTCAATCTCGGCCGTGCCCGGGCAGCCCTCCAACGTATGCTGTTTGTTCCCCAGATGGGATAACACATCGGCAGAATGTTCGAAGGTCGGTGCGCATTTCTTGGATCTGCGTTGGAATTCCTGACGGCGCCTCCAGCGCCGCCCTTGGCGTGCTCCAAGCGCCAACAGAGGGGGCTCCAGCGCCGATCCAACACATCCGCCGTATTTCCAGAAGTCTACGCCGATGTTTCTTCCATCAGCGGGCGTTTTCCCCGTGAACTTCTTCGCGGCGGATGGCGAGAAACGTCTTCGAGGCGCGAGAAGCGAACTGGACGGCGTGGCGGAAACTGCATCATATCTCATAATATTGTACTGATAGGGGGTGGCGGGGCGCATTTGGCGAATCGTTAGCGGATGACCGGAAGCGCGCTTAGATTCGAAGGGTCGCGCGATGGACGGAAAGTAATTATCAAGTTGGGGTGTCCAGGGGGGG
>CAUYUJ010018510.1:184490-196990 GCA_963575745.1 Prorocentrum cordatum | reverse complement strand
CAGCCGCTCGGCGATCTTTTTCTCGTTGTTGCCTCCGTCGATGTCGCTGTCGCCGTCACAGGTGTCGTCGCCTGCCCGTCGTCGTCGTTGTCGTCGTCGTCGTCGTCGTCGTCGTCGTCAACGTCGTCAACGTCGTCGTCGTCGTCGTCGTCGGTGTTGCCGTCGTCGTCGTCGTCGTCGTCGTCGTCGTCGTCGTCGTCGTCGTCGTCGTCGTTCGTCGTCGTGCCGGCGACGGCGTCTTCGTCTTCGTCCTCGTTTTCGTAGTCGTCGTCGGTGTCGTCGTCGTCGTCGTCGTTCGTCGTCGGCGTCGTCGTTGTCGTCGGTCTTCGTCGGCGTCGGCGTCGGCGCCAGCGCCGGCGGCTCGGCGGAGTCGGGCGCTAGGCTTGCAGGGCGGCCTCGGCGCCCACCCTGGCAGACTGACCCGTTGCTGCTGCTGTTGTTGTTGTTGTTGTTGTTGTTGTTGTTGTTGTTATCGATGAGTTTTCATAACTGAACACTCACTATTGTTGATCTCCCCCCCCTCCGGTGACCATTGTGTTCGTTCAATTGAAGTGCTTCCCCCGGGTCTCGCACCTTGTCTTCTATCAGGGAAAGTCACTAGGCTCAATCTGGGCCCTCGGCCCCCGGTTCACAACAACAGCGGCTCCCGCCGGATATTTCCTCACAATTCATTCCCAAGTCGCGCTCTGGCGCGGGATTTCGTCACAATTCATGTACGCATCGCGCTCTCGCGTGGGACCTCCTCGCAGTTTATTCAGACGATGTGCCCTCGGCGCTCAGGAATCACACTCTAGCTTTGGCTTCTATCACGAGTTACTTAGGATTCGCGTTATCGCTCGAGACTTCCTCGCGACTCCTGCAGGACCCACGCTGCTTCAGCAGCCCGCCTGCTCGACCTCGTCGCCTGGGCCCGCCTTCCCGACCTGCCCGCTATGGGTCTGCCCACCCGATCTGCCCGTCTGCTTCTACCACTTGTTTTCTGCTTCTTGCCCCAATTCCTGCTAATTTCTCCCGTGCTCCATTCTTCTCCCTCCCCCTTCCACCCCTCCTCTCTTCTCTTGTTTTAGGGGATGCACTAACTGCGCGTGGCAGGTAAGGAGGATATACCTCCAAGGGGGTACGATCAAAGAAGAGCGGGTACTGAGGGTTTGGGATATGCGTCTTGATTGTCACGTGAGCAGATAGGAGCGAACAGTCTTCAATGATTGTTGAACACTCATTTTTTAACAATACATATTTTTGATCTCCGGAAACGGTTCCGCGCGCTCTCGCCTCTACGCCGGCTACATTTTCTCTGAAAACGAGGCTCCCGCTCGAGCGTTGGCTTGAGCCGAAATGTGGGCCCTTGGAGGCCCAGCTACGACAAAAACGGCTCCCGCTCGTTATTTCCCCACAATTTATCCCGAGTCACCCTGGCCAGAGAGGCCCCAGAACTCAGGAACGGCGCTCTCGCTCGAGACGTCCTCGCAATGCAAGTAAGTTGGCAGAGGTCCAGCCACGACGACAGGGCTCCTGCTCGATACTTCCTCACGTTTTACTCCTAGAGCCCCTGGCCAAGAAGGCCCCCGAACTCAGGAACGGCGCTCTCGCTCGAGACTTTTCCGTAATTCCGGCAAGTTGGTGGAGGCCCGGACACGGCGACAAGGGCTCCCGTTCGATATTTTGCTCCATAGGTATTCCGAGAGCCCCTGGCCAGAGAGGCCCCCGAACTCAGGAACGGCACTCTCGCTCGAGACTTCTTCGCACGTCAGTCAGTTGCCGACAAGGAAGAGATTCCCCCCGAAAGGGGGTGCAATCGAAGACGGAGTGGGCAGGTATCGAGGGTTGGGGTATGAGGAATGCAAGACACCCGTGCCAGTAAGAGCGAACAGTCTCAAAATGATTGTTGTTGCAGTTGTCGTTGTCGTCGTCTTCGTCGTGGCTGAATTCTCATTGCTGGAGAGTGATTCTCGTTGATCTCACCTTCCGGGGCACCTTATACTTTTTCAATTAAAGGGCTCCTCCTGGGGCTCGCACCCTGTTTTGCACAAGGGAGAGCTGGGGGTCACAAAACTAGGCCCCTGGCCCCCGAGCTATAGCAAGAAAGGCTCTCGCCTGATGCTTCCTTGCAGTTTCTTCCAAGATCACGCTCTCGCGCAGCACGTCCTCACAATCTATACAGGAATCGCGCTCTCGCGTGGGACTTCCTCGCAATTTATTCAGACGCCGCGCCCTCGACACCCAGGAATCACGCTCTCGCTTTTGTTTTTCTCACGATTAATTTGGGAATCGCGGTCTCGCTCGAGTTTTCCTGGCGATTCGTGCCGTACTCACACTTCAGCAGCACGCCTTCTCGACCTGGTCGCTTGAGCTCGGCTTCCCGACCCGCCCATTAGTGTCTACCCGCCCGAAAGACCCGTCTGGTTCTGCCACGTGTTTTCTGCTCCTAGCCCCGCCCCATGCTAATCCCGTGCTCCATCCTTCTCCCCCCCTTCCATCCGTCCTCTCTTCCCCTGTTTCAAGGGCGGCGCCAATTACACGCGGCAGGTAAGGAAGATATGCCCCCAGGGGGGTACGATCGAAGACGAAGAGGGCGAGTACCGAGGGCTTGGGATGCACGCGTTGAGCAGGTCAGAGCGAACAGTCTTAACATGAGTTGTTGCTGTTGTTGTTGCTGTTGCTGTTGCTGTTGCTGTTGCTGTTATTGTAGCTGTTGCTGTTATTGTTGTTGTCGTTCTTCTTCTTGTTGTTGTTATTGCTGTTGTTGCTGTTCTTTTTCTTCTCATTCTTGTTGTTGTTGTTGTTGTTGTTGTTGTTGTCGTCGTCGTCGTCGTCGTCGTTGTTGTTGTTGTTGTTGTTGTTGTCGTCGTCGTCGTCGTCGTCGTCGTCGTCGTCGTCGTCGTCGTCGTCGTCGTCGTCGTTGTTGTTGTTGTTGTTGTTGTTGTTGTTGTTGTTTTGTTGTTGTTGTTGTTGTTGTTGTTGTTGTTGTTGTTGTTGTTGTTGTTGTTGTTGTTGTTGTTGTTGTTGTTGTTGTTGTTGTTGTTGTTGTTGTTGTTGTTGTTGTTGTTGTTGTTGTTGTCGTTGTTGTTGTTGTTGTGGTTGTTGTTGTTGTTGTTGTAATTGCCGCTGCTGCTGTTGTGCTTCTTGCTGTTCTTTCTATCCAAGCCCGGGCCCCCTTCCGAGCGACGGCCGGCAGGTGCCCCATCTCCCACGTGATCATGGGGGAATCCGACCTGGCGCTGGTGAGGTCGGCACCGCCCAAACATACAGTCAAAAACCCTAATAAGGACGCGCGACTTTGCTCAGGGTACCCTTGCGTCCTTGCTCTTCCTTGCTCTTGTGGCTCGTCCTTGGCCTCTTTCGCTTGCCCGCTTGTCAGGGTACCCTTGGGGCGTTCGTCGTCCGCCGCCCCAATAATCCCAACTTCGGATTCCAACGGTCTTGCGTCCTCACCGCGCGTCCTTATTAGGGTTTTTGATTGTACTCACACCACGTGTGCTTCGGCCCCGCATGGGCGACGCCAGCCGCAAGCGCTCCGAAGCCTCGTAGCACAAGCTTCGTGGCGGGCGCTCGCTGGCCATGCGGCCTGGGAAACGCTGTGCTGTCAGATCTGCCTGCTGCATGTTCGTGCCGGGCGTACGCCTCCAACACTCGGGAGGGAACAAAAACACACACACAGACACGATTAATCGTCGATTCCCTAGCAGATATGGGAAGATATGGGAAGTGGGGGGGAAGACCGAACACCCTGAAAATGGGGGGAAATATGGGGAACCCTGCTATTTGTGTGTATTTCTCTGTGTGCCCCAGGGCCACTTTAAGCACATCGGCACACCGCACCAGGCCCGGCAGGGGCCTGGTGGAGCGCCCGGCACACAGCTGTGGCCCCTTCAAACGCAGGGGCCCGGCACACAGCTGTGGCCCCTGCGCGGGCGCTCCTGGTGGAGAGCGCCGCCCGTGGCCCAGAGCCGGCAGGAAAGCCGCCGATCGTGGAATGCTGAAGGATCCACGCGGTTAGGGGGCCACGTGCGGACCCTACCCCTATACCCCCCACGATTTCTGAGGGGGAGGGTGGGGTTCACTTCGCTCGGGAGCTCCCGAACAAAGTGGGCCCCACCCTCCCCCTCAGAACTCGTAGGGGGCAGGGGCAGGGTTCGCACGTGGCCCCCTACTGAAGGCTGAGCGCTCCACGCGGTGCCAGAAACCAACGCCGGGGCCGTCACGACACGAGCCCGCCGTGCGTCGGAGGCGGCGACCGGGGCTCACCGGCCGAGGGGCGGGCACTGCACGCGTTCGCCCGGGAGCCTCGCGGGAGGCGCGGCTCTCCTCGGCGCGCTGGGAGGTGCTCGCCCCCCACCGTCGCCCCCGACGGTGCGCCTCCCCACGGGCTGCTCGCCCCCCTTTAACGGGCGAAGAACGGTATGAAATCAACTTTTTCGCCGTCGGGGACACCTGCCCCTGGGCGGCTGGAAAGTTTATACCCCTACGGTGCCACCATAAGGGTATAAACTTTCCAGCCGCCCAGGGGCAGGTGTCCCCGACGGCGAAAAAGTTTATTTCATACCGTTCTTCGCCCGTTAAGCCCCTCGTCGCCCCCGACAGTGCATCTCGTCGGCCCATGTCGCTCTCCCCATGGGCGAATCGGCCGTTTTCGGTTCGCGAGGGGGCGTCGCGGCCGCCCTTTTTGCGGGTCCAGGTCCGTCGGTTTCAGCCCCAGGCCGTTTTCGCTGAGGGGAGGTTTGTCCACTGCCGATATTCGCCCCCATCGTCGCCCCCGACAGTGCACCTCGTCGGCTCATGTCGCTCTCCCCATGGGCCACTCGCCCCCATCTCGGAAGCCGGGCAAGGGCTGCGAAATCCGTGGCTGCTAAAGTCGACCTCTGGGAAGCTGTCTTCGTCCTTCCGGGCAGAAGCCCGTGGACTGCTCCGCGTGCCACGCCGCATTCCTGGAAGTTGTGTTTTTTCCTTCCGGGAGGGCCGTTTTAGCAGCCACGGTTTTAGCAGCCCTCGCCCAGCTTTCGACTTTCAGCGACCGACGGGTACCGCTACTGGATAACCAGCCTCGACCCAATCCCTGTCCCTGAGATCGGCACCGAGGTAGGGTGATGCCAAACATGAGGACAGGGATGTGTTTCGAACTGGTAAAGTATGAAGACAGGGATCTGGATATCCCAAAAGACTTTTCTCGGAAGCCCATCGTCGCCCCCGACAGTGCGTCCCTCTGCGCCCCGGCAGCTGGTTTCGGCCCTACCGAGGAGCCCATTTCTCTATACATGGCCGCCTGCGGCGCCGGGAGGCGCCGGGAAAATCAGCTACGTGAGCTGCTTCTCAACCCCCCCCCCTTTGCTACCCCCCCCGTTCGCCCAACCCGATAGCAGCCCTCGCCCAGCTTCCTACCATCGTCGCCCCCGACAGTGCGTCCCTCTGCGGCCCGTCAGGGATACTCTCGGAGGTGGATAGACCTCCTACCCTGACACGTCGATTAGCGAATTGGCCGTTTTCGGTTCGCGAGAGGGCGTCGCGGCCGTCCTTTTCGCGGGTCCAGGTCCGTCGGTTTCGGTCCCAGGCCGTTTTCGCTGAGGGGAGGTTTACTAAAGGGAGGTTTGTCCACTGCCGATACTCGCCCCCATCGTCGCCCCCGACAGTGCGCCCCCCTGCGCCCCGGCAGGGACGCCAGCTTCCGGGAGCACGTCGAGGCGTACGCCGGCGACCAGGGCGCCTTCTTCCAGGAGCCGCGAGGGCCGGCGCCCGGCCGCCGGGGGCCCCCGCCCCGCGCATCTGTCAGGAGGGGAAAAAACACGAGGAGGAGGAGGAGGAGGAGGAGGAGGAGGAGGAGGAGGAGGAGGAGGAGGAGGAGGAGGAGGAGGAGGAGGAGCAGGAGGAGGAGGAGGAGGAGGAGGAGGAGGAGGAGGGGAAAAGGATATGGAGGGTGGGTGGGGGGGATATGGAGGAGGAGGAGGTACCCACTTTTCCGGTACCCATTTCTCTGGCACCCATTTTTTCCGGGCCTCACCGCCATGGGTCGGTTCTCTGGAGGTCTCCGCGGGGACCTCGGCGGCCACGGCTCGGAGCAGGGTTCTGCGTCGAGGGGCGGCGTGCCCCTTCCCGCGCGACGCGGGCGTGGGCCACGAGCAGCAGTCTGGCGCCGCAGAGAGTTGTCAGCTCATGTCCGGCACGGGCAGTCTTTCTTTGGGGTTGGGGTCGGCTATCACTCGGGGAAACGCAAGACTGGAGTATGCCGGAACTCGGGTTTGCCGACGTTTTTTTGACGAGCGCGTCCTGGATTCTGACGGTCCAGTTTTCGTGGGATGTCTGCAGCGGGAGCTCGCGTCAAATTTCAGATTGGGCCTCGTCATTTTTATATGGCCCCGTCGGGCCAACCCGAGTCCCCCATGCCCGAGTCTTACGTCTTCCCGAATCACGCAACCAGGATCGCTGCCAGGACCAGACCCCCCCGCGTCGTGAACAAAGATCGCGGCGCCCGAGGTCTCGGGCAGTGTTCGTCTCAGGGGGGGGGTCTTCGCCAGGCCCCAGGGCCGCCCGTCAATCAGGAGGGGAGGAACACACAGACACAATTCATCGTCGATTCCCCAGAAAATATGGGAAAGTATGGGAAGTGGGGGGGAAGACAAAAACCCAGGAAATATAGGAAAAAAATGGGTATCCTGTCATTTGTGTGTATTCACTTGTGTGTGTCCTTGGGCCCCTTGAGTCAAGAAGCGACTCGGGACAAAAAGCTCCAGGGCAGGGGTCCAGACCCCTGGGGGTTCTCGCACTGCGACGCGAATCGCGGCGTCGGTGGCCTGGGGAGCACCTTGTGAAGAGGGTCAACTCCGTCTTGGGCTTCTGCGGAGGCCCTGCGATCCGACGTTGCGGAACGGCGCAGCAGCGCGGAAAATCACGACCGGAGCCCTTGACCCCGTTCTCTTGCTGCGCTTCGGGCGCCGCATGCGAACCCTACCCCTACCCCCCACGATTTCTGAGGGGGCCACATGCGGACCCTAACCTCCCCCCCCCCCCACGATTTCTGAGGGGGAGGCTGGGGCCCACTTCGTTCGGGAGCTCCCGAGCGAAGTGAACCCCACCCTCCCCCTCAGAAGTCGTGGGGGGTACCTTAAGGGTAGGGTTCGCACGTGGCCCCCTAGCTTCGGGCGCCGCAGCGCTCGTGAGGGTCCGGGGGCCTGAGGCAAGCAGGGCGCGATCGTCCGGTGCGACAAGAAGCCGCGGCGCCAGGGTCTCGGCGGGGGGGGGCTCGTCGTCGCCACACGGCCAGCCCGCCCTCGAAATGCTGGTCGGGCTGAGTGCTGGGGCCCCAGGCGGAGAGGTGGGAGGAGGATGAGGAGGAGGAGGAGGAGGAGGAGGAGGAGGAGGAGGAGGGGGATGAGGAGGAGGAGGAGAGGAGGAGGAGGAGGAGGAGGAGGAGGGGAGGGAGAGGAGGAGGAGGAGGAGGAGGAGGAGGAGGAGGAGGAGGAGGAGGAGGGGAGGAGAGGAGGAAGAGGGAGGAATCTTGAGAGGAGGGGAGGAGGGGTATGGAGGAGGAATTGGAAGGGGGTGGAGGGAGAGAGGAGGAGGAGGAGAGGAGGAGGAGGAGGATGAGGAGGAGGAGGGGAGGAGGAGGAGGAGGAGGAGGAGGAGGCGGAGGGGATGAGGAGGAGTTGGAAGGGGGATGGAGGAGGAGGAGGAGGAGGAGGAGGAGGAGGAACAAGAAGAATAATAAACAACAATATAATAATCATAGCAATAACAATAATACTAATACTACTAATAGTAATATTATTGATAATACTAATAATATTAACAATAGTAATACGACTACTAGTACTACTACTACTACTACTACTACTACTACTACTACTACTACTACTACTACTACTACTACTAATACCAATAATAATACTAATAATAATAATATTAATAATAATAATGATAATACTACTAATACTAATATTATTATTTTTTCATAATAATAATACTACTACTAATAATAATAATATTATTATTAATAATAATACAAATAACAATAATAATAATGATAATAATAGTACTAATAATAATACTAATAATCATAATAATAATATTAATAATACTAATAAAACTAATAATAATAATACTAATAATACTAATAGTACTACTACTAATAGTCATAATAATACTATTAATACTAATAATACTAATACTACTACTAATAATAATAATAAGAATAATACTAATAATAATAATACTACTACTACTACTAATAATAATAATAATAATATTAATAATAATAATACTATCAATACTATCCAAAAAAAAAATAATAATATACTAATAATAATAATAATAATAATAATCAAATAATAATAATAGTACTAATGCTAATACTATACTAATACTAATACTAATAATAACACTAATACTCAATAATACATGATGATACTAATAATACTAAGAAAGATAAGAGAGGAGAGGCGGAGGAGGAGGAGGAGAGGAGGAGGAGGATTGTTAGTATAGGAGGATTTAGAGGAGGAGGATGAGGATTAGGTACTAGATGTAGGAATGTAGTAGGCGGGGAGTAGTGACGGTATGAGATGATGCATTATGCTTATGATGATGAGGAGGATTGATGAGAGGATGATGAGTATTGCGGAGGAGGAGGAGGAGGAGTCGGAGGCGTTGATGAGGGAGGAGGAGGTAGGAGGAGGGATGAGGAGGAGGAAGAAGAAAAGAAGAAGAAGAAGAAAAAGAAGAAGAGAAGAAGAAAGAAGAAGAAGAAGAGAAGCAATAAGAAGAAGACTAAGATAGAAGAAGAAGAAGAAGAAGGAGAGGAAGAGATTATGAGGAGGAGGAGGAGGAGGGGTATGGAGGAGGAGTTGGAAGAGGGGGATGGAGGAGGAGGAGGAGGAGGAGGAGGAGGAGGAGGAGGAGGAGGAGGACAGTACAGAGAGCTCTAAGGGACACAGGGACACTGCACTCAGTGCATGCGGCACGGTGGCGGTAAGAGGCTCTGCCTCACGATCGTCACCATCTCGGTTCTAGCCGTGATCGTATGCTATTCGCGTCTCTTTGACGTTGGCTCAAGATCCGGAGTCTCGGGGCTCAGCATCACAGCTCATGTCTCGAGCGAAGAACATGTTCCCAGCCTGCTGTCTTTGTCCATCTTGGCACATTTTTATTTAATCTATTCCTCCACGGCCCTGTGACTGATCGACACACCTGTTCTCATGTGGCTACGCGTGGAAGCCCAGTTTCGGAGAGGGGGCATGCATTCATAGGGAAGGCATGTCCACTGGTAACCTCAATGGGAGGTGAGCTGAGGTGAGGAGAGGGGGAGAGATTAGCTGAGGGGAAGGGATGAGAGGAGAGCGGAGGGGAGGAATGAAGGGTAGGGTGGGAGGGGAGGGATGCAAGGGGAGGGGGAAAGACGTTGGGAGTCCGCACGCATATGCTCGGAGCCGACGTCATTCCAGTCCAGGGCCCAATGCTCCCTGTCGGAGGGGGTTGCGAGCGGATTTCTCCCATAGCTGGGTGCGACTGCAAGAGCTTGGGTGGCCGATTCTGCGGGACTCTCTCTAAGGGAGAGCCTCCTCCTCCTCCTCCTGATCCTCCTCCTCCTTCTCCTCGCCCCTCGCCTTCCCTCTCACCTCGGTGGCGAAGGGCAATTGCCTGCGCGCTGGGCTTCCAGTACCACCAGGGAGGCTTCCGAGAACCGCTTCGGGGAGCGCGTCGCTCCCTTCCTCACCCTCCCATCCCCCCCCTCTTGTCGTCGTTGTCGTCGTGGGCCTCCTCCTCAGTAGTCAGCTGCAGGCATGGAGTGGATGTCGGAGGTCGTTTCAACCACGGTTTCACCACTGCGCCCTGTGCTCGTCGCAGCGAAACGGCTGCGCACTCGCCGCGCGTGCCAGGCAGAAGGGCCCCTCCCCATCCCTCCGGCCCGCCCCCCCAAGCGGGCCCTGTGCTCCACGACCTCGTCTCCGTGCGCGGTGCGTGCGTGCCTCCTGATCCGCCCCTCCCCCCCGCGTCCTCCTCGTCAACCTCCTCCGCCGCCTGTTCGTGGGGAGGAGGAGGAGGAGGAGGAGGAGGAAGAGGAGGAGGAGGACCAGTGTAAACGCAAGAGTCGTCAACGATGTCGGCATGAACTTTCTCTCCAAGCTCCCTCTTCACAGGCTCCTACAAGGCTTCATTACCGCTGAGGGAAATGCCTCGATGGAAGACAACAAGTTGAGGACCCTGAAGCATGCCACAACATTATTCTCCCCGGTTCCAATGCCACGGGTTAACCTGACTGTTGCGTCTTGACGATCCTGAATCGTGCCAAAGCGCCTTGACTTCAACACCGCGAATCAACGTAACTGTTGCACCCCCCATAATCCTGTTTTTTTTGAAACACCACGTCTGGTAAGTTGACAATAGGAATCCGTGAAACTCTTGCAACTTTGAATGAAATGGGCGCGGCGCTAAGGCGAGAACCACATTTTGAAAAGGAACCGCCCTCATTCCGTGAAACTCCTTGACATATTCAAAACGAATTTGCGCGGCCCTGAGGCGAGAGCTACATTTTTGAAAACCACCCGCCCTCCATCTGTGAAACTGGTGCCAATTTTTGTTGGGCTTCAGGGTCATGACTGATGAGGACTTCTCAGGCGAAACGCCCGGTCCGCCCTACAAACACGCCTGGTGCGACAGGGAGAGTACATGTAAAAGGAACAGGAATGGAGGAGAAGGAGATGGAGGAGGAGGAGGAGGAGGAAGAGGAGGAGGAGGTGGAGGAGGAGGAGGAGGAGGAGGGGGAGGAGGAGGAGGAGGAGGAGGAGGAGTAGGAGGAGTAGGTTTAGAAGTAGGAGTAGGAGTCAAGTAAGCCAGCCCGAGCGAGTCAAGCATGGCATACCCGTTCCCACCCGCCCTCCCACAACATAAGAAACAGTGCTGACGCAACTGGGGGCCGAAATCAGATCGGCAGGGTGGTTTGGCACAGCTGATGCAGCCGCGATGGCGGCTACCGATGGGAAATTCCTGGCGCGTCTTGAAGGCTGCGCTGGCATTTTAACACGAGCCGAGGATGCCCCAGGAGGCCCCAGGAAGCTTCAGGAGGCCCCAGGAGGCCCTGTGGAAACCCCAGCGAACGCTAGGAGGCCCGAGGAGGTCCCATGAGGCTTCAGGAAGCCCTAGGAGGTGTCAGGAAGCCCCGGGGGATCCTAGGAAACCCTAGTAGGCCTCAGGAGGCCCCAGGAGCATCCACGAGGCCCTGGGCAGGCCCCGGGAAGCCCGATGAATTGGCGAGCTGGGGGCCCCAGGAAGCCTCAGGATGCCCCAGGAGAATCCACGAGGCCCTGGGCTGGCCCCAGGAGGCACTATCATGCCCCGGGATGTTCCAGGAGGCCCTGGGAGGCCCTAGGCGCCCGACGAATTGGCGAACGAAACATGTGCGCTGCGCCTGTGCGGGAGCGCAACTTTCAGAAAACATGCGCGCGGCGCCAAGGCGAGAGCGACATGTCGTCCTGTGGCGAACTGGCGAGCTGGAGGCCCCAAGAAGCCTCAGGAGGCCACAGGAGAATCCACGAGGCCCTGGGAGGCCCCGGGCGCCCAACGAATTGGCGAGCGAAACTTGTGCACTGCGCCAGCGCGGGAGCGCAACTTTCAGATAACATGCGCGCGGCGCCAAGGCGAGAGCGACATTTGGTCCTGTCGCGCGAGACTGCGCCGCGCCCCATTATGGCCACGCATTTCACCCGCCGACGACAAGAAAGTCCACGATGAGAAGAGACAGGTCCACTTTGTATTTTTTTTTACTTGTAGAATGGTCCCTCCCGCTTGAGGTTGCCCCAGACGTCCGCGCGCGACGTGCGCCGCGTCCCGCTCCTGCCACGCATTTCGCATCGTCGACGGCAAGCCCACGCTGAGAGAAAATCCACGAGTTTGTATTGATTTTTCACGGCTCGGATGGGAGGGCCCAGATTGACGGTCGCGCGCGATGTGCGCCGCTTCTTATTCCTGCTGCGCAGTTCGCATCGTCGACGACAAGAAAAGGCCATGTTGAGAGAAGAATCAACTACTCAGATTTGATTTTTTTACAGTCAGGATGGGAGGGCCCGGATTTACGGCCGCGCCCGATGTGCGCCGCGTCTTATTCCTGCTGCGCATTTCGCATCGTCGACGACAAGAAAGGCCATGTTGAGAGAAACAACGACGACTTTGTATTTTTTTAACAATTAGAATGGGGGGGGCGGATGGAACCGCTATCAACCAGCCAGAGGGGGACTTGAGAGTATGTTCGAATGAGGAATAAAGGATAATAGTCGGAGTATGAATTGGAGTAGGAGTGAGAGTAAGACTAGGAATAGTAGTACTTAGTAGTAGTAGTAGTAGTAGTAGTCGTCGTCGTCGTCGTCGTCGTCGTCGTCGTCGTCGTAGTGGTGGTGGTGGTGGTGGTGGTGGTGGTGGTAGTCGCAGTCGTAGTCGTAGTCGTAGTCGTAGTCGTAGTCGTAGTCGTAGTCGTAGTAGTCGTGATAGTAGTAGTAGTAGTAGTAGTAGTAGTAGTAGTAGTA
>CAUYUJ010018510.1:167649-177649 GCA_963575745.1 Prorocentrum cordatum | reverse complement strand
GGCACGGCGGCGCCACTGAGGGGCCGCAGGGCCGGCGGGCCTCCCGGCAGGGCAGGGCGCGGGAATCGGAGGACGCCGCGCGCCGCCGCCGACGACGATGCCGTCCGCCGTCCGCCGTCGACGCCGCCCGCCGACGCCGTCGCCAAATGCCGACGGAGATGGCGGCGGCGCCGCCGCGACGCCGACGTTGACCCCGACGGTGGCGCCGCGGCGCCGCCGCCAGCGGGCGCCCTTCGGGACCGGCGAAGAGCGCGTCCGCCCCGCCTCTCGCCAGGGAGGAGGGATGAAGGGAGGAAGGGAGGGAGGGAGGAGGGAGGAGGGAGGAGGGAGGAGGGAGGAGAGAGGAGGGAGGGGGGAGAGGGAGGAGGAGGGAGAAGGAAAGGAGGAAGGGAGGAGGAGAGAGGGAGAGAGGGAGGGAGGGAGGAGAGAGGAGGGAGGAGGGAGGAGGAGGAGGAGGAGGGAGAAGGAAGGAGAGAGAGAGGGGGGGGGGAAGGGAGGGAGGAGGGCGGGCGGAGGGAGGAGGGAGGAGGAGGAGGGAACAGGGAGGAGGGAGGGGAAGGAGGGAGGAGGGAGGACGGAGGGGGGAGGAGGGAGGAGGGGAGAAAGGAGGGAGAGAGGGAGGGACAGGGGAGAGAGGGAGGGAGGGAGGGAGCAGAGAGGAGGGAGGAGGGAGGGAGGGGAGGGAGGGAGGAGGGAGGAGGGAGGAGGGAGGGGAGGAGGGAGGAGGGAGGAGGAGGGAGGGAAGGGAGGAAGGACGCAGGGAGGGAGGGAGGAGGGAATTGAAGGGAGAGGGAGGGAGGGAGGGAGGGGTGGCGGGTGGGAGGGAGGGAGGGAGGGGAAGGAGGGAGGGAGGGAGGGAGGGAGGGAGGGGGAGGAGGAGGAGGAGGAGGAGGGAGGGAAGGGAGTAAAGGACGCGCAGGGGGGAGGGAGGAGGGAAGTGAAGGGAGAGAGGGAGGGAGGGAGGGGGGTGGGTGGGAGGGAGGGAGGGAGGGGAAGGAGGGAGGGAGGGAGGGAGGAGGAGGGAGGAGGGAGGAGGGAGGAGGGAGGAGGGAGGTGGTGGGGGTGGGGACGCAGGGAGGGAGGGAGGAGGAAAGTGAAGGGAGAGAGAGGGAGGGAGGGTGGAGGGAGGGAGGGAGGGGAGAGGAGGGAGGAGTGAGGAAGGAAGAGGGAGGAGGGAGGAGGAGGTCGGAGCGAGGAGGGAGGAGGAAGGAGGGAGAAGGCAGAAGGGAGGAGGGAGAAGGGAGGAGCGAGCAGCGAGTAGCGCGGAGCGAGGAGCGAGCAGCGAGGAGTGAGGAGGGAGGAGCGAGGAGGGAGGAGGGAGGAGGGAGGAGGGAGGAGGGAGAAGGAGGGAGAAGGAAGAAGGGAGGAGGGAGAAGGGAGGAGCGAGCAGCGAGGAGCGAGGAGCGAGCAGCGAGGAGGGAGGAGTGAGGAGGGAGGAGCGAGGAGGGAGGAGGGAGGAGGGAGGAGGGAGGAGGGAGAAGGAGGGAGAAGGAAGAAGGGAGGAGGGAGAAGGGAGGAGCGAGCAGCGAGGAGCGAGGAGCGAGCAGCGAGGAGGGAGGAGGGAGGAGGGAGGAGGGAGGAGGGAGGTGTGTGCGACGAGGGGCATGGCAGAAGCGTGCTCCGAAGGTCCTCCGACTGCTGAATCTCTTATTCAGGGAAGCCCCGCTCACATAGAGAAAGATACCTGACCACAGAGCGACACCCTAGAGAGGCAAAAGGTGTACACAAGCTGGAGATCATGCGTGCGCGTAGGCAGGCATACGGATGCTGCACACAAGCAGATACACCGGTCTGTAATCTGGAGGACGGTTCACTCCGCCGCGGATCGGCGTCGGGTGAAATCCGAACTTTTTGCAAACCTTGAGGCAAAGAAGGTCCTCCTGGCCCGTGTATTTGCCAAACAGAATATCTAGCTGCCCCAGCATGGCAGGGCAGGGCAGTGCTGCCGCGCAAGTTCGGAGCTGTTCTGCTGGAGCTCGGCGGCGGTATCCCGGCTGGCTCTGCCGTCGAGCGGCATTGCGGTGCATTGCTTCACCTGGCGGGGCGGAGGGCGCGGCGAAGGCAGGCACGTCGAAGGAGACGGTGCGCTTCTGCACCTCGATCTCCACGAAGACTGGCCCAGGCGAAGCCTCCGGCATCTGGAAAGAAGGAGCCTCGGGGTTCAGCAGCGAAGGCGTGGAGAGCGGCTCTGGCTTGCTGACGAGCGGGGCAACCTTTTGCGAGATGGCGGGCCGCTGAGGGGAAAGAGCCTGCGTCGGCTTCGGCGGCCGAACAGCAAGTGGACCAACGTAGCCTGGCTGATCCCCACCCATAGGGTGAGGGCGGTCAAGAGCACGGTTGTGAACGACGCATAGCCGAGCCTCCGCACAGCGGCACGGACACTCGGCCTCGCCTGGCAAGGATCACGCCGGGCGGAGGGGTCTCGGTCGCGGTCACGACGAGCGGCGCGAGAGCTCGATGTGGCGCGCATGGGCCCGCGCCGTGATGGAGTGAGGACCTGGCTGGAGAGCAACAAGCTTGCCACAATCCAAAACGCGCCGCCAGGAAATGTCTCCGACGGCTCGGGCCTGAGGAGGGAGGAGGGAGAAGGGAGGAGGGAGGAGGGAGAGGAGGGAGAGGAGGAGAAGGAGGAGGAGTAGGAGGAGAAGGAGGAGGAGGGGGGGAGGGAGGAGGAAAAGGAGGAGGAGGAGGAGGAGGAGGAGGAGGAGGAGGAGGAGGAGGAGGAGGAGGAAAAGGGGAGGAAAAGGAGGGGAACAGGGGGAGGAAAAGGAGGAGGAAAAAGGAGGAGGAACAGGAGGAGGAGGAAGAGGAGGAGGAGGAGGAGGAGGAGAGGACGAGGAGGAGGAGGAGGACGAGGAGGAAGAGGAGGACGAGGAGAGGAGGAGGAGGAGGGGAGGAGGAGGAGGAGGAGGAGGAGGAGGAGGAGGAGGAGGAAAAGGAGGAGGAGGAGGAGGAGGGAGGAAAAGGAGGAGGAGGAGGAGGAGGAGGAGGAGGAGGAGAGGAGGAGGAGGAGGAGGAGGAGGAGGAGGAGGAGGAGGAGGTGGAGCAGCAGCAGCAGCAGCAGCAGCAGCAGCAGCAGCAGCAGCAGCAGCAGCAGCAGCAGCAGCAGCAGCAACAGCAGCAGCAGCAGCAGCAGCAGCAGCAGCAGCAGCAGCAGCAGGAGCAGCATCATTATGTACGCGAGTATTGCCTCTGTGCTCACTTAGGCAGCTTGTGCACCACACCCGGCTGGGTGGAGCAACGCTCGTGGTGTAAGCTGGAGGGCTCCCGGTCTCGTCAGGACAGTGCATCGTTTCATTGTTGACCAAGTAGCTTTCGTGCAGTACCATCTTCATGGCGCGCGAGTATGATCCAATTCTCAAGAATTGCCCCCCGTGGCAAAGTTGTCTTCTTAAGCTTGGTTTTGGTGTCGCCACGGTCGCCTGCCTGTGCTCCCGTCCGTGCTCGGGTCACGGGGCAGGGGTCGTGCTTCACCCTCCACTTGGGCATGCTTCGTTTTGTCGTTTCCACTGGGACGCAGCAGCAGCATCATCAGGTATGCGAGTATTGCCCATGTGCGCGCGGAACCAGCCTTTGCACCACGTCCGGCTGGGTGGAGCAACGCTCGTGGTGTCAGCTGGAGGGCTCCCAGCCTCGTCAGGACAGTGCATCGTCACATTGTCGACCAATCAGCAGCGGCAGCAGCAACAGCAGCAGCAGCAGCAGCATGAGGAGGATGAGGAGGGACAAACACGACGTTTGACCCTTACCGGGCCTCGGGACCATCGAATAACGATTCAGGATGAGAAGCCGGTCCCGGGAAATGGGTCGAGACCTCGCGTGGTCGACGTTACATGAACAAATCATTACGTCGGGTGTTTGGGTTGATAGCAAGGGCGGCTAATTTTCCAAAGGTATCTTTGCATCCCTGTCTCTTCGGGCCAGCCTTGACTACTCTCGATGGCGGCCGGCCCCGCTCGAAGAGTGTCAGTGCGGCCCTCCATGGGGGCTTCGTTTGGACTGTGGCAGATCGTGGGGGCCCTGCGTAAATTCTAGACGCATCGCGTGTCCCCACCTGCGACGTCCGCTTTGTCCAGTGGACCAAGCGGACGCCTCCAAAGACGAGCCGGCACCCGACAAAATCTCACGTCTGCAGAAAACGCTAGGGGGTGCGTTCAACGGAGAGTGGGGCGCCTGGGTCAAGAAAACAGCATTGAGGCGAGGGAGCCACTTTACCAAACTTGATCCCAAGCTAAACTTTGTACAGCAGTGCAGCGATTTCCTCCAGGCTTGGACCAAGGCGAAGTTCGATGCCTATAAGATGGACAGGGAGTGCAAGCTCGAAATTGACTGGCAGAGTGTCAAGGATCGACACTGCAGGTTTCTGCGACGAGTCGCCAAGCCACACACCGCTCGAGGGTACGACAGCAGCGGCCGCCCATCCCCTTGGTCCGCAGCAGGCAAAGAGGCGGCGCGTACGCCCCGTCCAGATCAGTGGACTGGTGCATCAAGCTCTGCCTCGTCGTGGCGCGGATGGCAGTCATAGGACACTTGGGGGCACGAAGGATCCTCATGGACCGACATTGACTGGAAGGCGAAGGGCAAGCGCTATTCCCCGAGAGGAGATCACCCGTACGCCGATAAGCGTCTGCGAGGTTGGGACTCCTGATCCAGACGACAAGGATGCAGCGTGGGACCCGTGCAAGGACGATCCACCCACTCCACCTAGCGCAGGACCCACGGGCGTGACTGATTCCCCTTCCTGGGAGTGCACGCAGCCTAGGCATTTCCCAAATGCCGACTGGTGGACACCTCCTCCTGCCTACCTGCTCCACTCTGCCTGGCAGTCGCCAACCCCCCCCAGCCAGTTTCACCTGCAGCGCCTGGCTCCGGCCGCAATGCCCCGTGTTACCTCCGACGTGGCGGAGGGGCACCAATGCCCTCGCGCTGCGCACATAGACAGCCCACGCTGGACTCGTGGACCTTCAGCACTTGGCCTCGGCCGCAATACCATGTGCCACCTCCGTTGGGGAGGGGAGGCACCAATGCCCTTGCGCTGCGCACGTAGACAGCCCACGGTGATCCGTGGACCTTGCCCTGCCTTCCCTCCCTGCGGCCAGCTGCCGCCTAGGACCGAGGCCCTGCCTCCAACCGAGGTGGCATCTGCCCATGCAGACTAGAGGGGTCGACTGTGCCACTACCTAGGGCAGCCCCTCCTTTTGACAGCAGAATCGGATGACTGAAATAACCCATCCCCTGTTGTCCACATCTACAACGCACTTCGGCGCAGGTGTACGACATCACCCCCTGCGCCGCCCGTGCTCAGCCCCAACCCCCCTGTGGACATGAAGTTCTGTACATGGTTGTTCTATGTGTTGATATCCGTGTTCTGCGGCTTTCGGCTGCGCCCCCACCTCTCTTCTTCCTTTCACCCACCTGCATTGCTCCTCTGGTCATGCGTGCAGCCCGTCTGCGGCTCGAGCCGTCCGTCAGTACTCAGGGCCATGTCAGTGCTCAGGGTCGCTACGCGGCCTGTCATGGACCGCAATGCTTGCTTCCTGGACAACAATGATCTGGGTCAGGTGGGCGCGGCCTCCACCTCCATGTACAAGATGGTGTCCATTGCGCATACCTTGTGGGCCGTCTGGGACCCTGGTGTGCCCGGTGGAGCCCGCTGGGTTGGCAGCCCCATGGTCCTCAACTGGCTCTTTGCGTCGAGCAGCCCTTGTGAGCTCGTGAACTGAGGCCACCGTGGAAATGGCCGCAAACCCCCATGGCCACGAAGTTCTCTATATCGTGGTTCTGTGTACTGATACCCGTGATCTGCGGCTTTCGGCTGCGCCCCCAATTCTCTTCCCGTGCTTGGACGATCTGCGTATTATCTTCCGTGATCTGCGGCTTTCGGCTGCGCCCCCACTCCTCGTCGCTTTATTTGCCGCGTCTCTGCGGCTTTCGGCTGCGCCCCCCCGCTGGCAAGGTTGGCGTCAGACGCTGAGGAGCAGGCAAGGGTTTCCTCAGAGGTCACCCCTGCACGTCAGCGAACAGCCTGCGACCGTGGCCGCCCTGCTGTTCGCCCCCCCCCCCCCCCCCTCCCCCTTCCATCGCAAGTTATGCGGCTTTCGGCTGCGCCCCCCCGCCATTCAGCTGGGAAGCATGTTACGGCCATGATGGGCGTCCGACCCTCGTCGCCGGCCCACCACCTTTCTTCTTCAAGGAAACGATGGTTTGACATCGCGCTGCCAGCAGCCAGCACGCCCGCAGCTCGAAAGCTAGAAGCCACCTATCTGCCCTGACAGCGTTGACATCTGGCTGCTGCTCAGGTGGCACGGTGGGGTGTGTGGCTGTGGCTGTGGCTATGGCCATGTCAAGTTTGCGGCCCCGCAGCGAGTGGTTCAGCCTTCCGCGGTCAAGGTCGCGTCGCACGTCTTGGCGCAGACTTGCAGCCCAGGCCACCACCTCGCCAGTACTCGCATCGTTGTGCTCCCGAACTTCGTGAGTCGGGTACGATGTGCATGCACTGGCTACTGGCTGGAAATGGCTCACTCAAGAACGCTCACCAGTGGTCTACTCTACCTGTTGGCGCTCAGTTCAGCCACCTCATTGGATGAGTGCGACCCCGCAGTGATTGGTTGGGCCTGCTGCCCTTGGTCGCCTCTTCAGCGCAGCCCTGGACATCAGCCCGCCGGTACTTTGCATCGTTGATCCCCCGTGCGGCTTATGTCGGAGATGATGCGCACGCGTTGGCTCCGGCAGGCAGGTGTTGGTCGCTGCCGACAGCCATGCACCTGGCGACGCCTGATGCCAGGGTCATGCCCTGGAAGCGGCCCTGCAGTGAGTGGTTCAACCTTCTGCTGTTCGCGGTCGTTCTTTTTGCAGAGCAATCTGCACAGCTCGTGTCAGTTCTTCACATCGTTATGCCCCCGAACTGCGTGTGTCGGATACGGTGTGCGCGCGCTGGCTTCAGCTGAAGGTGGTCATTTCGCTATTGCTCACCAGTGGCTCGTCTACTGAAGGCTTCAGACCGGTCCACCTACCTTGTTGTGTCAGTGAGTTCGATGAGACAGGCCCCCTTTTGCTTCACCATTGTCTACATGGTTTCGCTTTTGTGTGTGCTGGTCGCTCGCTCTCGCTTTCGCACTGTCAGCTTGAGTCTGGCGCCGCATTGGCGACTCACTCTGCTGTCTTCGCACTTGCAGCTCGTGCCCCCCGGTTTCGCTGCTGCGCCTATGTGCGTTTGCTTGCGAATTGAGTTCATTTTGTTCTGTGCATGTGCAACTGCGAGCATGTCTTGCAGGTGCGAACGGCTGCTGACAGTGGTGGCTGTGTTCGCCAAGTCGCTCCTTGCCGCATCCCGGACGCTGCGTCCGCTCCTTGACATTTGCCTTGGAGCCGCGAGCCAAAAAAAATGCCTCCACCTGCGATTCGTTCGCCGTCTCTCGTCGCCTCGCTCTCTTCCCTTGTGTCTCTTGTTCGTTCTCGCCCCCGCCGCGTAGTTCTCGCCACCTTTGTGGCCCTTTTCCTGCGTGCCGCCTGTGACAGTTTGGCCTGCGCTCTTCACGCGGCTCCTTGGCGCCGTGCGGGTGCCCGCTCGCGGTGGCGATCAAAGAAGTGCCCCCACCTGCCCGTCCAGAAACGATGTGCAGCAGAGTTGAGGTGATCAGGGAAGTTCGGGAGCAAAGAGGTGGACGGCCGAATCGTGCGAACGAGGGAGAAGGAGAAAAAGAAGGCTGGCTGGATGGATGGATGGATGGATGGATGGATGAGGGTATGGGGATAACAAGTACGAATATGAATTTGATGGCGATGCTGATGGTGATGATGGTGATGATGATGATTATGGTAATGATGATGATGATGATGCTGATGATGATGATGATAATGATTCGGATGATGATGATGATGATGATGATGATGATGATTATGATGATGATGATGATGATGATGATGACGATGATGATGATGATGATGCTGATGATGATGATGATGATGATGATGCTGATTGTCACGACGATGGTGCTGATGCTGATGGTGATGATGGTGGTGGTGATGATGACGAGGAGGGGGAATCATAAAAATGAATATGAGGAAAGAGGAGGAGGAAGAGGAGGGCGAACAAAAGGGCCAGAGGTCTCTTGGATGGCTTTCGGAAACTCTTGGGATATCGCTTGGGCGCTTGTTGGTGCCTCATTGGGACGTCTTCGGAGTCTGTTGGCGGTCCAGGGGGGCTCTTCGCCGTCTTGTGGGTGCCTCGGGGGGGGGCGTCTTGGATGCTTCGGGGATCCTGTTGAAGCCTTTTGGTGGCCTCTTTGGGGTCGGCTGGGAGCCTCTTGGAGGCCTCTTGGGGCCGTCTGGGCGCATCTTGGGCCCCTCCTGGGGCGCTTTTGGGAGCTTTAGGGGCGCTTTTCGGGCCATCGATCAAACAAGAGGGTGGGAACTTCAATTCGAGTTGCCCCCCCCGAGGCCAAACTGGGGCCAAAACCGTATTGAAACCAATGATTTGGGTTTCTTCGCCGAGGCCGTTTTGGACGCTCCAATTGGTCGGGGCGCCGCCTGTCCAGGTCCGGGGGGGGGGGTATGGGGGAGGGGTAAGCCCCTCCCCGAAGGGGAGAAGAGGAAATTCCTTGAACCACCTACGCCCAGAGGGCTGGTGGGATTCGTGACGGCGTCTTTGGCCTTTTGCCGAGGCCATCTTGGACGCTCTAGCCCCTCGCGACCCCTCCCCCCCATCCAGGTCCAGGGGAAAGGGGGTAGGAAGAGGGGTCAAGACACCCTCCCCTCCCGCAAGCTGTCTTGCTCACTCCCGCCCGCCCTCTGCGCCCGCGCACGTGGCAACGCATATCGGAAAACATGGTCGGCCCCTAATAATCATCCTTTTCGACAGCCAGTGCACAATCGCGGCGGGGAGGCCATCGTGGTGCCTGGTGGGCCTGCATACAGCAGGCAATCTGCCAGCACACCTCGGTCTTTGTCAAACACCAATGGACATTGATCGCGGTGTGGCCGCGCATGATCCAGATTTAGCCGCGAAGTGCATGTTGTATTGTTGTTTTGGATGGGGATGGTGGCCTTGCGCAAGGCATGCAATATGAGGGCCCCCCCGCCGTCCCAGATTGAGAGTGCTCGCAGGGCCCACGAGCATGACCCACGATTTTTCTCCGAAGTGTGCTGCGTATTTTTTGGAGACAGGGATGTGTGGGAGGGGTGCCGATTTGATACTGGTTGGCTGTCGGTCGCCTTGGGGAGGGGGTGTTTATTAACAGGGAGCAGTGGTAAACCCTTCCCCGAAGGCGAAGAAGGGGTGTTGGAAGAGGGAACTCTCTAAACCATTCACGTCAAGGGCTGGTGGGATTTGCCACGGCGTCCCTAGAGTGCCCCAGCGCCAGCTAGCGCCTGGTAGTCGATAAGGTAGCGCCGATTCAGCGCCGATGAGGCGTCGATTTGGCGTCGAACTGGCGCCGATTCGCGTCGGCCCCCGTCGATTCGCAGGAGCCGGCAATGTGGTGTGGGAGGCTCCCGTGAGTTGCCATCGAGCTCCCTCACTGCCTCCTCGTCTCCTGGCGGTGCCGCCGCTGGCGGCCCCCTCGCGGCGCGGAACCTCGCGACGGAGTGCTGTCGGCACCTTTCGCGGTCTCCTTGCCCCCTGGCGCTCTTCCCTCTCCAATGAGCAGGGGGCCACGTGCGAACCCTACCCTCACCCCCCACGATTTTCGCGGGGGAGGGTGGGGTTCACTTCGCTCGGGAGCTCCCAAGCGAGGTGAACCCCACCCTCCCCCTCAGAAATCGTGGGGGCAGGGGTTGGGTTCGCGTGTGGCCCCCTAGTGAGTGCCCAGCTCGGCCCTGCAGGGCCCCTCGGTTGTCTGGACCGCGGCTTGGTGCCAAGCCGCTGCGACGAAGCAGCGTTTTGGGCAACCCTCGGCCTCTGGGGGCCCTGAGCGGGCTCGGCAACGTCAGAGGACGACTCGGGACGAGAAAATAGTCTCCGGGAAAAGGTCCAGGTCTGTGCAGAGCCACGCTGTGAACA
>CAUYUJ010018510.1:135149-162649 GCA_963575745.1 Prorocentrum cordatum | reverse complement strand
TCTCCCCCACCCAGTACAACGTTTCCTGGCCCCATCGGGGCTCCACCGAAGGTCCCCGTGGCGCAGTCCGCATGCGGTTCCCCCGCCTAGTACAGCGTGTCGTGGCCCCATGGGGATCCCCACCGAAGGTCCCCGTGGCGCAGTCCGCATGCGTCTCCCCCACCCAGTGCACCTCCGTCGGAGGCCGTCGGAGTTCCGCGCCTCGCTCGCCCGTCGTCGCTCTGCCCAGCGGTAAGAGCCTTGCCCGCTATCAGCCAGCCAGCCAGCTAGCTCTCTCTGCTCCGCGCAGCGGACGACCCGCGTGCGTCGCTGGGACCCCTCCGGGGCGACCTGCGCGCGTCGCGGGGACTCCGCGCTGCGCTGCGCCTGCAGCCTTGGACTTTTGAGTGCGCGGGCAAAGAGGGAGTAAAAGAAGGGGAAGAAGCGGGCGCGATCCTCGCGGGGGGGCGCGCCGACATTGGCGTCGCGGCGCGCGGGCGATGCCGTCGGGGAGTCCCGGGGAAGCTCCTTGCGGCGGCCACGCCCAGCGTTACGAGTACTCAGAGGCAATAGTTCTCACAGTATTGACATTCATATACAAGTACACCATGCTTTGTTATACTCGCATTCATGCGCGTAGACTCGCTCGGACGCAGATTCATTCGCAGTCAGAAGCGCCCGCGCTCAGATTCGCCCGCGCTCAGTCTCCCCACGTACTCAGATCCATCGTTTTCGTTCGCGTTGTGTATCACGCCATTCATTTCGGCACACCCCTAGCACGGTTCGTTGCCTCATAGGGGCCACCACCGAAAAAGTGAATCGCAAGTGCGGTGCTCACACCTGCATACGGTTGGGTCCCTCGCCAGGCTAATGTGCAACCGATGTGCGCACTGCTCAGGCGAGAGCCACATTTTGAAAAGGAGCCGCCCTCAATCCGTGAAGCTCTTGCATATTTGTGAAACCCGCCCGTTCTTAACCCGTGAAGCCCTGGTACATTTTGACAACCAATGTGCGCAGTTCTGAGGCGAGAGCTATATTGTGAAACGGCCCGCACCCAGTCCGTGAAACTCTTTCAAATGTCGAAGCCGAATGTGCGCGGCGCTAAGGCGAGAGCCACTTTTTTGAAAACCACCCGCCCGCAGTCCGTGAAACGGTTGGCAATTTTTAGAAAAAATTTGCGCGGCCGTGAACACATTTTCCCAACCGTCCTGCTGTGCTGGGTCTTCATTTGAAGAAGCAGTCCCTGCGTTCACTCCTCCCGCTGCCTTCTCCCTTCTCCTCTCACCATCATCATCGTCATCATCCGTAACCATTTTGGCTCAAGGTTTGCGGATTGCGTGTTGGTTCCGCGCGGCCGCGTTCCAAGAAAGCGCCTTCGCAGCCGCCATGATGCCAGCCAAGTGTGCGGGCGCCTTGCCACTGCTCTTCGCCATCGTCAGGCTGTGTGCAGCGCCGATGCTCAGGAAGAGGGCTGTGATACAACGGGCTTGCTTCAACACGTGACGCGAGCAACGTCATTTGCGGAACAGGTGCCGCTGGACAGAGAAAAACGAATGCTCCAGGTGATCGAAGAAGAGTTTAAGCAGGTTAGAGGTGCAGGAAGTTTCCTCGAAAGAAACATCAAGAGCGAAGATACCTGGCAGGTGTGTAACTCCATCGATTGGTCGGGAAACCCTTCTATTGAACCTGGCACAGTGGTTTTTGCCCGCATGGAAGCCGAGCTTGGCATTCAAACGTATTGCGATCCACAAAGAGGTTCTGCAAAGACGGATGCAACCTGCCAGGCCATCTATGCGGCGCAGCACGCATTGATCAAGCTCGCCAAGGAGTTCCCCGAAGGCCCCAAGTTTGTCAATGCTTCGATCACTGATTGGGGCGCGCATGCGTCTTGGATTGCAGGCAGTGTGGGCGATGCCCAGGGCATGCCTCCAGTAGCGCCCGTGCTGCAGACGAACCCAACCACTGGGTGGATGTTGTGTGACATCGTGAGGACGGTCTTGACGCAAAGTGCCAATCAGGTTGGGGCAAGTGTTTGTGGATGGGTTGCTGACTTAGGAGCTCTTTCGAGGCGAGCTCCGGCCCAAACCATAAAGATGTTGGTTCGCTTGATGTGGACAGGGCGCGTCAGCTCTAAAGCCAAGCCAGCATGCCCCTACATGTATGGCCAACAGCCTGGCTTGGTACCATTACCCATGGAAGGAGGCGAATCCAGCGGCAACGCAGCTGATGCCCTTGCTGCGACAGGCCAGCCGTTGCAACCAGGTGGTGCCACATTTGCCTTCACGCAGTCACTCTTGCTGTCTTATGTCACGGGCCTGGGCCAGAGCTGCGACAGGGAACTCGCCGCCCTCAATTATCCTGGTAAGCCGGACGAGCTCAAGATTGACTTCAGAGGGGGCCAGTGGAGGCATGGTGCTCTCTACGCCTGCAATACTGCCATTGACCCAGTGAAGCAGCAGTGCGCGCTTCTCACCAACCACGACATCCGGGGCAACCTCTCGATGGAGGCTTTCGAGTCCATGGCCAACTATCCCATCGACGAAGCTTCGTACCTGCCTCTCGTCAAAGCGCTCGAAGCTGCCCTGCCTGGCGGTGAGGAGAAGCTTGCAGCTGCCGCACACATGCTGGCAGCCAAGAACACCTGGACGAAGAGCTTCATGGACACTGTGTGGCATGTCTTCGATGGTAGCACCTTGGCAGGAATGATTGCTCTCAAGCAGTGGACTCACCCCAGCTTCACCGAATCCAACTTGCGTGCCGCGTGTCAAGCCGATGTCGCCCTCTTGTCTATTGCGTCTATTAATCTCCCGTTTCCAGTCCCAGAGTCAGGCGGGACGCCAGCTGGAGTCGCTCCCACGACGGCGGCATATCCTCGCTATAAGTGGGAGGCGGATGGTGGTTTTACATCAGAAATTGAGAAGATTGGCACCTGCGATCACCTGGTGTTCCTGGAGTCCTGCGACGAGACAACCGATGTTTACAAGATCTGGTCGTGGGGAAAATACTTTGAAATGACCAAACTTGCATTATTGGGCATCCCAGTAACAGCAGAGGGCGAAGCAAACCCAACGGGCCCATACAACACTGGCATGATTTGTTATGCCGTCACCGCGAGCCCTTCCTTTGAAACTTTCGAGTGGGCAATAGTCTGCAAGCTCGTGCTGAGCAGTAGCCTTGAATCTCGTGCCGTCCATGAAGCCTCTGAGACAAAGCGCTCATCCCAATTTGTTTCACCTGAGCGGCTCCTCACGAACTCTGAGGCACTACGACACCTACATGTCAGTGCTATGGAACTCGTTTCGCTGATTCAGCCAGCCCAGCTTGCATCACTGTTGCTCTGCTTACGTGCTCGTGGCGAGCGGGAAGCAGGAGGAGGAGGGTGACCAGTGCAAGCTCAAGACGAGACCTCAACACTTCGATCCATCGTGTCTGATGCGCCCTGACCTTCCGGCATCGTGCCGAAATGCTGTTTCTGTTGCGTCAACCAAGAGAGTCTTTGCATTTGTGCAAACTCTCAGAAAGAGTGTGCACGGCGCTCCGGGCGCCGCTCAGCGCCGCGGCCGCGCGGGCCCCGCGGGGCCGCGCGTGCCGCCTGGCGGCGATCGCGTGCCCTGGGGGGCGGGTCTCGCGGAGCGGGGCCGAAAAAAAAAA
This sequence comes from Prorocentrum cordatum, assembly GCA_963575745.1. Lineage (NCBI taxonomy): Eukaryota > Dinophyceae > Prorocentrales > Prorocentraceae > Prorocentrum > Prorocentrum cordatum. The sequence continues at coordinate 159,019 of CAUYUJ010018510.1, read as the reverse complement.
CCATCATCATCGTCGCCCGTGTCAGCACACCCCTCACACGTTTCATGGCTCCACAGGGAGCTCCTCCGACGGCCCTAGTGCTACCGCCCGCATGCGCCCCCCCCACCCGGTGCAGCGTTTCGTGGTTCCACAGGGAGTTCAGCCGACGGCCCCAGTGCTACCGCCCGCATGCCTCCTGCAGATTCTAAACCTCAGAATCGTTCAAAATACAAGTACGTCCTAGTACTTCTCCCTCTCGCAATTCTTCCTGACCGATCTTCCCCTGGAGCCTGCTCGTTTATCTATTGCGCGGCCCCGCGCGCAACCTCGCAAGCTCGAACCAGATTGGTCTATGGACGAGCCGAAGCAGCAACAGGCAAGAAACAGCACTGCGATTCACACGCACTAAAAATTCTTGTTGCCTGTATTGCCTCGGCCTCTCGCACGTCTCGTGAGACTGCCTGCCGGGCTCAGGCGACCTCCTCAGCCGGAGGTGGTCGGGCGTGCGCGCCTCGCGTACGCCTTCTGCTCACGGTCGTAGGAGTCCTGGCGCTCCGCCTCCAAGGCCGTCATCTCGAGTCCGAAGCTGGTCTTCATCACCCTCAGCAGCGCATCGCGCTGATCGGGGTAGTTGGACATCCGCTCGATGACCGCCAACGCTGTGGTCGAGAACGCCTCCTGGTACGCAGGATCCTCCTTCAATAAGTCTGGCATCTCGACCTTGATGAACCCGGCATCCTCCCTCGGCTCCTCCTTCTTGATTGAACTGCCCGCCTCTGTGCCCTTACCCTCGTCCTCATACGGGGGAAAGCGCATGACCTTAGTCAGGTGCTCGCTCCCAGTCGGCATCTCCATCTTGCAGGACGGGTTGTGGACAGCAGCCTCGAAATAGCTCCTCTCCAACTCGCTCACCTGGCGGATCATCGAGTCCTCGATGGCAGCTCCGGTGAGCACCTGGACATAGTTCGTGTTGTTATGGTATATCAGGGTCACCCTCATGTGTCGACTCGCCTTCAGGCCCGTGTCTAGGACTCCAGCTGGCACCTTCACTGTCATCTTACGCTCGGCCGCTACGCAACCGACGATGTTCGGGTAGCTGGTCTCTGCATCCGTGAGACTCTGGAGGAAGCTTCGCACCGTGTGGGGTTCCCCGCGTGCTGTAAAGCCTACCATTTGAGCCACCACTGCACAGGCGACCGAGGGCGTGGGAGTCGGCAGTCGGTCGCTTGACGAGACCTCTCTGCGGAGTCGGCGACGCTCTCTCTCTGCTGCTGCTTCTTGTAGAGTACTTGACTCGTCCGCAAGCTGATACACTCCAGATCGGACGCATGCTCTCAGTAGGTCGTGGGCCTCGGCCTTTTCCTTGGTGAGGGCGTCGGCTACCATCAAGGACGTGGGACCCCACCTCAAAGTGCCTCCAAATCTCTGAAGGGCTTGTCGGGCAATCATGAGCTCCACAGCACATCGTCGGTCCTCAAGAGCCCCTGGGGAACCTATCTTATTGATATGGTCATAAGCCGATTTTGCATCTATAATCGCAACAGCCTCGAAAGGTCTCAAGAACTCATACCTCGTCTCCAGAGTGAACTGTGGAAACATACACCCCGCAAAGAAACACATTACCCATTCCAGATGCCCCAGACCGTCGGCCAGTGCAGAGGCCTCTCCACCCAGAGACGATCGTATTGCCCGTTTGAGTCGGTAGCTCCGCCAGATCATAGGATTCCATGGTGATACCTCCCCCCGTTGCATACCCGGTGTCGTCACACTCAGCACGTATCCCCCTTGGGTCTTCTTGAGACCATCGTTTTCACCCCTGGCAAAGTCGGTATGGATCATCATCCTGAGGTCCTTGAGTGGGATCGCAAAATATCGTATCGTAAGATCCTTATGTTGACGAGCACGGCGCACGAGCATGTTGGCATCTTTTATCTCCTTCACCGTCGGATTCGGCAACAGCTGCTGGTTCTTGCTCACCTGGCAAGAAAGATCAGGCCTAGTTTGACCTGCCAGCCAATTGCCAGCCTGGTTCATCGAGATCAGCGCAGACTTCTCCTTGGGCAACGCCTTGCTTTCATTTTCGGCACATCGTTTCATCTTGACTGGTTTCATCGTTTCAGCATAGGCCTTTTGTGACTGTATGATAGTTCCGTCCGAAAGTTGTTGTAACCAAGACCCCGTAAACTCACCAGACCCAATACTCCATTTCCTCCAGGGAAACCGTCGTTTGAGTTTAGCCATGGCACTCTCCCACCTGTCACCTCGTCCTCCTCCTACCGTGTCGTCCACATGTATCCCCATCAGCCCACACAAGGCACCTGGAGGTCCTCGAGCAGATCCAATCGGCACACACTGAGGTGTCGAAGGTACTGGCTGTCCAGCCCGCACCGGCTCGAACATATTAAACAGACACGGATCAAGAGGATGGGCCACGAAGCCGATCTCCTCAGCATACCGCTTAAAAGTCGAGAACCACCGCTGCGGCTGGTCCACACCGCCGTAGCCGTTCACAAGTTCGTACAGCTGGTCCGGGTGATGGCCCTTTGGTGTGTGCTCCCTGGGTGCTTTCACGAATATCGGCCCATTGGGCCTCTCCTCAGGATCAGCTTCCAGAAACGCTCCTCGGATGTCTCCCAGAACCAGTTGAAACCGAGCCGAAGCCACCAGCTGTAGGACAGTCGCCTTCCCTGTTGCGGAGAGTGTCGGACTCTGGGTCTTGCCAGCTCGGACCATCTCCAGCACATCTGGATCCTTAAAACCTTGCACCGTCAGCCTGCATCGCAATTCCGTGCTCCCGTCATCCTCCGTTTTGAGGGTCACCACCGGGCGTGATGGCAAAATGCGGTCCGGGACCTCCAGGAGAAGACGACGAGACTCCTCCACCGAACGAGCTTTCCAGGCCTTCTGATCGACGATCAATTTCTGGAACTCCTTCTGATATGCCTCCTCCACCTGACGTCGTCCCTCCTCAGTCTGCCACCTTGAATCCTTCTCACGCTCCTCCTTTCTCCCTCTGGCAAGTAGCACGTCAGTGTCCGTTACTGCCAAGATCGGGGCCTCTTCGTCCCCGTCACACGTGACCGCTCCACAGTCGAACAGAGGCGTTGGATCCGCCTCGGGGTTGGAAGACTGAGATGGATGAGGTGGTAGAGAGCTGGAGTCGGACAGTCCTGGAGGCTCTTCTAGGCGGGGCTGCTTGTGCGGCTGAGGGTCAGTCGGGTCATCGGCGCTCCTAATCAGCTCTTCCTTCTTTGGGCCCGTCTTCGATCCGAAAGGTACCCGTCGGGACCCCGTCGGGTGGTCAGGACTCCCCGTCGGCACAGCGTATGGATACGAGGACCATCTGGAGTCGGGGTACGGGAACCTGGACAAGGGAGCTCCTGGAGTTGGTTCGGCCGATGACGTGTTTGGCGGCGGTGTTGGGGGCGGTGTCGGGTCGATCGATATCGAAGGTGCCGGAGTCGGGATCCCATCCCCTGGACCTGGAACCGCCCAACTTGAATCATCTACTTCTGCTTCTGGGGGACCTTCTGGAGGCTTGGGGCCTTTCGTAATGTCGTCAAAATATTTCCCAGACAAATTATCCAGGTCAACCGTCGTCGTCCGTAATTCAGCCTCCACCAACCTCCATGCCGTACGTTCCTCCCTCGTAGCCTCCCTCATCTGTTCCGGGGACGCTTTCACAAGGCTTCCAGGAAGAGCAACCCAGTATTTTCCCCTGACAGGCCCAACACAGATTCCTGGTCGCCACCTGTACGATGACGTCTTTCCGGCTATTGCACCCTTGACCTTGCGCCACACAGCTACCATATCTCCAGCCTGAAAAACACGATGCACCCGCGGACGGCAGTCGAGGGCAACACGAGCTGCCTTCTTCTCGTTGTGCGCCAATATCACCCGTCGGGCCATGGCGCGAATACTGGCAGCCCTCGCTGCCACAGAATCGTGCAACACACAGCTGTTAGCAACCAGGTTCGGGTTCTCTTGAAGTAAATCTTCTGGGACCTCCGGGTTCCTGCCGAAAACAATCTGACACGGGGAAACACCTTCCACACTTAACACCGAGTTCTTGGCCTCCTGGAGCTGCGCTACACATTCCAACCATTCACCTTCATCCTGGGGCTGAATCTCATCAATCATCACCTGCAACCACTGTTCAAACCACTTACCGTGTACCTCCACTTTCCCGTTCTGCTCCTTTGCCATACCTGCAGTATCCACCAGAATCGTCCCATCCCGGTCCATGGCATCTTGAAAATCTCCCGACACATGTGCACTAGCTGCATCTACCTTCAGCCATTTGGGCCTCATGTACGGTCGGGTCCAGTTGTCTCGGTACGTGCGAAGCAGAACTTGGGACGACTCCGTCTCTCCGACCTTCAGCGGAGCCATCACATGAAGAGATGATGCATCGCAGATGATGTTGAGACACTTCCGTTTTTCCCCTGGGATGTAGTAGGGCAGTTCCTTCACATCCATCGCCACCGATTTCAACGGAGGCTGAAGTGTGGGAGGGGCGCTGTACCTCGCGATACCGGGCTGTCGGCGTGATGCACAGTCGTCGCAATGGAAATTCGCTGCCTGTCGTAACGCCTCGGTGCTCGCATTCGCATGTCGTAGGTGTCGTAACATCGTCGCTGTCGTTGCATGACCCAGATTCACATGGAGCCGTCGTAGGGCCGCCCCAAAACTCTGCGGTCGCCTGGGACATACCTCATCATCGTCTCCTCGATCCTCATCGACAGCACAGGCCTCCACCTCCTCTCCCCCATCACAGATCACACAGGCTCTCGAAAGTCCCTGGAGAATTCGTTTCACCAGCTTTGTCGGGTAGATCTGAGTCCATCGGGGAAGAGAGATACCCAATCCTGGCAGAGGGCTTCCACCCTCGGTCCTCGCATGGGCATGGTCACCGTAGCATGGGAGAGACAGCTCAGCTGCCACCTCCGGTGACGATGTCACGAATTTCCAGCGCTTGCTCAGAAGAACTCCTGAAATGGGGTGCCGAAGGCCCACACGACAACCACTCGTCACACCCACATGGACCCTAGGATCCTGGAGTAACCGTTTCATAGCTCGTAGCCCATATGTCGCTGCAGTCGGAGGTGCCTCAAAGATGAAGTGCCTGTCGTTGGAGAGCTGGTATTCGGCAATCCGGATACATTCCAACACAAAACGCTTTGCTTCCAGGAGTTCCCGAAGGTGTCGTTTCAGATCTCTCCGTTTTTCATCTGGGGTCAGATTCTGAAGAGCCGTGAGTTTCTCGCAGGGAGGTGACATGATAACACAGAAAGGCTCTTCCTTTTGAATCCTATCCCACAGCTCCTGCACGTCCTGGGGCTGGCGAGCGTCCCAGCCCGAGACCTTGTCGAACGACCCGAGGTCGCGCATCCCGTAGTCGGGCGCATGCGGGCACACCCGCGGGGGCGAGAAGATCTCCATCATCCCGGGCACCTGGTTCTTCACGGCGAGGACCTGGACGCTGATGTCCTCGCTGGCCTGAGGGCGCCGACCCGGCCCTACTGAAAAGGCGTCGGCAGGTCGTCGATCCTCAGCATCGTCTCATCCACTGAAGTGTCCGGCCTCGGGTTGTCCTCAAACTCGCGCCCGAGCAGATCCACTTCGTAGTGTCCACTGCCTTCCGCTTCGCGAACAGGCACTGACGTGTCCAGCCGGCCAAGCCACAGTCGATTCTTGCTCATGTCCAGGTTCGCCTGGAGCATCTTCATCACTTGCTTGCTGATCAGGAGTCCGGCCTTGCCCTCGATCACGTAGACCAGGATCTTCACCCGCTTCTTGGCCGCAGGGATGTGCCACTGAATCCAGCACGCCTTCTGACACCTCCTGAGCTTTCCGTCGTAGCTCTTGAATCTGACGCTCGGTACATCCTCTTCCCACTCCGGCTTCAGACCCGTCTCCTTCTCGTACTCCTCGAGAGTCTCCGAACCGATCAGGGCCATGCCACAACCGGAGTCCAGGGCGCCACAGCCTGGAGCGTGACACGCGCACGCCTCGACGGTGTCCTCATCTCCGTCAGCCTCGTCGATCTCGTCCGCATCGGCGTCCTGCTCCGTCTCGCGCCTCTCGTGCGCCAGCCGTCTGAACCTCTCCTCGTTCGTCAGCTTGGTGATGAGGTTCGGCTGCCTGTCTCTCGACCATGAGGCGATCAGCACGTCGATCTCAGACCATGCACACTCGTCATCTTCATTCGCCATCGTCGGCTGAGTCACCATCACCTGAATCACCGCTTCCTGTCGTACTGCTCGTTGTCCCTGATTGAAGGATCTCTGCATGAAACGCTTCTGGCCACCCTGTTGTGATCGGTGTCGTTTCGGACACTCCCGGCTGAAGTGGCCGATCTCTTTGCACAGGAAGCAGCGGACCTTATCCTTCAATCGCTTTAGCCCCACTGCATCACGTCCGGGTAGTCCCCGTTGTAGTTTCTCCTTGGTCATTGCAGTCCTCGTCTCCTTCCACGTAGCCAGTATGTCGATCGCGTCCTCCTCGTCAATGGATCTTCCTCCCCAAGCAGCTCATGTATCTCGGCCTCAACGTCCTCCTCCTCGATCGTCGATGTCGCCTCCGCTGCCGAGGCCGTGGGCGCGGTGGCGGACCTGTCCTCCCAGGCGTTCAACTCGTGGACCTGGGACGTCGGCATCTGCTTGGGGTAGGCGGTCCGGATGGCGGCCGACATCTCGGAGAAGCCCCACTGGCGCTGTATGGCCGCCTGCACGACCGCTCTCCGCTCCATGCCGAGCCGGGCCCCCTTCAAGAGCAGGAACCCCTGGGCCACCGAAGGGAGCTCCACCCCCTCCATCCTCGCCTTGGCGAAGATCGTTCTCGCTCTTCCCGTGTACGCCGAGGATGTCTCGCCCCGCTCGATGGCCAGCCCGAAGACACTCTCCAGTGCGTCGCCGATCCTGTCGCTGGCCTCTTTGTCGGGGAAGCGCTCTTCCAGGGCCTGGAAGATCAGATCGGCGCCTCCTTCCTTCTCGATGTCCGCGAGCTCCAAGTGCTCGCAGGCTCTCTCTGCTTCGTCGTCGAGCAGAGTCAGCACCAGCGGGCCCAGAGCCTCCTTCGCCAAGCCTCTGCTCGTCTCCACGGCCAGCTTGGCGCCGATCCAGCGCCGCCAGCTCTTGTACTCCAGCGCCGCGTCGTTCCCCCTGCCGGAGAGACGTCGCCACTGACCTGCACCACCACTCGCAGAGCCTCCGTCTGCCATGTCCCCGCTGGAGGACTCGACGTGTGGCTCAAGACCAATGCAGATTCTAAACCTCAGAATCGTTCAAAATACAAGTGCGTCCAAGTACTTCTCCCTCTCGCAATTCTTCCTGACCGATCTTCCCCTGGAGCCTGCTCGTTTATCTATTGCGCGGCCCCGCGCGCAACCTCGCAAGCTCGAACCAGATTGGTCTATGGACGAGCCGAGGCAGCAACAGGCAAGAAACAGCACTGCGATTCACACCTCCTCCCACTAAGCACAGCGTGTCGTGGCCCCATAGGGAGCTCCACCGAAGGTCCCAGCGCTACCGACCGCATGCGCCCCTCCCGCCCAGTACAGCGTCTCGTGGCCCTATAGGGACCTCCACCGAAGGTCCCAGTTCTGCCGCCCGCATGCGTCGTCCCCACCCAGTGCAGCGTATCGTGGCCCCATGGAGCTCCGGCCCCAGTGCTACCGCCCGCAGGCGCCCCGCCAAACCAATGCGGCGTTTCGTGGCTCTATAGGGAGCTCTATCAACGGCCCCACTGCTACCGCCCGCATGCGCCTCCCCCCCCGCCCAGTACAGCGCCTCGTGGCCCCAGAGGAAGCTCCACCGAAGGCTCCAGCGTTACCGCCCGCATGCGTCCCCCGCACCCAGTGCAATGTTTCGTGGCCCCATAAGGGGGCCCCACTTGTGGTGCCAGGTCCTGCCCTGGCAACCACCTGCCTCCCTCGGCCCGGGGGTGCGCAGTCTTCCTCCTCGGCCTAGTTGCCTGGGCTTTCCTGCTCTCATGGCGAAGTGCTGGCAGTGCGTACGCTGTGGTGGCTATGCCCCGCAGCACCTCTCCCTCTGCATCAGGTCGGGCTGCAAGGGCAAGCACTCCGACCGCAACGTGCCTGCGACGAACGACACCGAAGCCAAGCTACGTGGCAAGTGGGCAGTCGGAGGCGGAGGAGAAGGGGCCCCTTGGCACAAAGTTCCCAAAGGTGGCGGCAAGGGACGTGGAGGCAAAGGGCTCGGACCTAACGGTGGAGGGCCCAATGCCAGCACCACGGTCACCCTTGGCCCCGACAAGATCGCCGCCTACGCCGCCATGGCTCTGGAGTCGTACGAACTCGTCAAGGGTGCTCTCTCCCGCAGCAGTCGCGACAAGGTCGAGCTGGCACGCCGAAAGGCAGCCGCTGGAGTCTTGGGCACTGAGGCGAGGAAGCTCCCCTTGGCAGTCGACCAGGCCTCCCTCGCCGTCGCCGATGCTGCGGCCAAGCGAGAGCGGCTCTTGGAGAGCTCGCGCAAGGCCCTGGAGGCGCCCGCGGACGCGGAGAAGGCCCTCGCGGACCGCAAGGCGGAGCTCGAGGAGGCGAAGAAGCAGGCAGCCAAGCTTTACTCGGCCACCACTGTGGAGGAAACCATCCGCACGCTCAAGGAGAAGGTCGCCGCCATCGATACCGAGGGCAAGTCTGGAGCGGATGGTGTGGACAGCCTCGCCAAGCTCTTGGGCGAGATGGCCACTTTGGCTGCAGCCACTGGACATCCTCCTGGGCCTGGGCTACAGCGGGGCGGCCATGCCGCAGGCGAGGCTGGAGGGGCAGGTGCTGGTGCGGCTGGCGAGGCCGAGCAAGAGGACACCCCTATGGCACAGCCAGAAGGGGGCGTTTTCGATAAGTTCATGGGCTGCGACGACCCCGGGGGGCTCCTCGGCAGCGCGACGGACGACGGCGAGAGGAAGCGGCTCCAGGAAGCGCTCGACACCCTCAGAGCGGCCAAGCGGTCACGCACCGCAGGAGGGTAGCAGTGTGGCGATCGGCGGCAGTCGGTCGTCGACCCTGCCCCGCGGGGCGGACGAGCAAGGCAGGTGGTGGGTCGGGCTCGCGGTCAACTGTAACGCCTGGTCTCGGTTCGCCAACCTGCTAGGCGCCACCACGGTCAGGCGCTGCGATTTCGTGGCCGTCCAGGAGACGCACCTGGATTCGCGGCGCACACATGATGTACAAGGTCAACTCCGCAGGCTCGGATGGGTCTCGGAGGCTGCACCAGCGATCAATGCTGGGCCAGGCTCCCAGGGCACTGGAGGCCTCGTGCAAATGGCGCCCCAGCACCTTGGGCTCGGGCCTTTCGACCTGCTCGGCAGGCCAGCTGTGCTCGTGCCTGGGCGATCCATCATTTCCCACTTCAGCGGCGTCTGCAGGGGAGGCATCGCGTGGGTCAATATCTATTTGGAGGTCAATGTCGGCCCCGCCAAGAGCAACGCAGATACGCTGTGCGCGGTGCTCAGGGCGCCCCAGCCTGCCAACGGGCCCTTCGTCGTCGGAGGGGACTTCAACATGGAGCCGTCGGTCTTGCCAGAGTCGGGCTGGCTGCAAGCTGCGCAGGCGGTGGTGGCAGCTCCTACTGAGGCCACATGCGGGCCAGCTGGCAGGATCATCGACTACTTCGTGGTCTCCAGGTGCTTCCGAGGGGCCAAGGCCAGCGTCGTGCACGGGCTCGACCTCAGCCCGCGCTACCCTGTCGCGCTCGAGCTGCTCGGGCCCAACAGGCGCCAGGACATCACGGTCATGCGCGCTGCGAAGCAGCTGCCGCTGGCCAAGCCGCTAGCGTGCTGCTCGCGGGGCCACGCGCCTGCCTGGGAGGAGGTGCGGGGGAGGGTCGCCAACGCCAGCGACTTGGATTGCATGTGGCGCAGCTTCATCGGCCAGGCGGAAACCAACATGATCGACGCATGCGGGCTCCTCCATGAACACGACAGGTACGCAGGCCGAGGGCAGCGACCCTGGCTTGTGAACACTTCGGCTACGGCACCGTCGCCGCCGAGACTGCCAAGGGTCAAGCGGGCATCGACGCGGTGCAGGGCGATCGCCATCTGCCTCAGGGACGCCGCGCAGATCGAGCGCCCGCTCACAAGGCTGGGAGCGCTCCGTGCCTTGCGCAAGTTGGTCAGCAGGCCCCCGTCCGAGCTCAGCGAGTTGCAGCGCGCTTTTCACGTGATAGCCGCAGGAGCCTGCAGCTACTCCCTCCCGCAGCTGGACGTTCGCAGTGCGGCATGCTTCAGCTGGTCGGAGAAGATGGTCAAGACTGACGTGGACCAGGCCTCCCAGAATTACAACGAGTGGGTGCTGCACTCAGTGGCCACAGGCACAGGCGGCATCCACGCGGCCACCAAGATGGCGCAGAGCTGGAACGCGAAGCCCGCCAAGCCAGACGGCGAGCCGCCGTCCACCATCCAGCAAAGCCTGCAGACGCTAGTGGACGAGTGGTCGGGTCACTGGGATGTGGCGGCACCAAGTGAGCAGGAGCTTGCGAGGCACCGCATCGCATGGCCACAAGATCTCGGAGAGCGCCCTGACAGACCTTCAGTTGCTGAGCTGAGACGGTAATCGCGTCTTTCAGGCCTCAGTCTGGGTCCAATTTCGACAGCGTACGGCCCTGTGAGTTCAATCTCATGGATGACCAAGGCATCGAGGCGCTCATTGATCTCATCATGGCCATTGAGGCGAAGGCCGACTGGCCCAGCTCTTTCATCGCGAAAATGGCCTTCATCCCCAAGGCTGACGGGGGCCTTCGTCCAATTGCCCTTCTAGCTGCGGTGGTACGTGTGCACGGAAGGCTCAGAAGGCCCCTCATGCAAAAGTGGGAGAAAGACAATGACAGGCCTTACTGGTGGGCATGTTCGGGTCGCGCCTGCGACAGAGCGGTGTGGCAGCAGCAGACGAGGTCAGAGTGGTCGCGATGATGGCGGAGCTGCACCCTGACCAGGACTGGGCCTCTGCCAGCATCCTGCTCGACCTGTGGAAGGCGTTCGAGCAAGTCTCTCATGAAAGCCCGGTGCAAGCGGCTACCAAGCACGGCTTCCCGCTGTGGCTGGCCAAGTTGCAGATCTCGCTGCATCGTGCGCCGCGGGTCCTGCACTTAGACGGATGCTGCTCGCAGGAGCTGCAGGTATACCATGCGGTGCTCGCAGGGGATGCGTTCGCCACGGGCTTCATGAAGCTCATGCTGCTGCACCCAGTCGACGAGATGGTCGCAAAGTTCGGGGCTGTTGCGCCAGCGATCGTGGTCGACGACCTGGTGCTGCAGCGCTGGGGCAGCACTGAGAGAGTGCAAGACGACTTGATAGGTGCCACACGGCACCTCGTGCAGCATTTGAAGCAGGTGAAGCTCAAGATCGCCGTCAAGAAGTCCAGGGTCCTAGGTAACTCTACTGGGGTCCGCTGCAATATCTCCAGGCGGCTGCTCAAGGTTGCTGGGGTGCTTGGCGCGCGCCACGCGCGGAACCTCGGCATCGATCATGCTGGGGGGCGACGAGCAGCTAGGGCGATTCGGCAGCAGCGGTTCGCCAATGTCGAGTTGCGCGTGGGTAAGGTGCGCAGTTGTCTGGGGCTACGGAAAGGGGGCGCCGCGGCTGCCAAGGCGGCCTACACTGGCTTACACCCTTCGGCCCTCCACGGCGTCAACTGCACAGGCCTCAACGAGAGCGAGCTGTCCAAGATGAGGTCCATCACTGTCAGAGCCGTGGAAGCCAGACCAGCAGGCAAGAGCGCTACTGCAGTGCTGATGCTCTCAGGGGCCAGGAACCTGGACCCCATTTTCGCCGCCGCGCTTGGGCCCGTAATGATTCTGGCTCGGGCGGTCTGGGAGCAGTGGATCCCGACGTCGATGCTCAAGTCAACCTTCGAGTGGAACGTGAAGGTGGCCAAGAACTGGTCCGACGTGCGCGGGCCGATCGGAGCCGCGGTCAAGTCGCTGCAGAGGATCGGCTTCACGTTGCCCGCCTTCACTGACTGGGTCTCCGAGGCTGGCGAGAAGCTCAATCTGGCAGTTCACTCGCCGTGGGCGGTGAGGCAGATCGTCGCCAAGGCCGTCGAGCACTGGCAGCTGGCGCAGCTGGCAGAGTCAACGCACTACGGAATTTCCGAAGCTAGGGGGGTCTTCTTGCCGCAAGTCCGACGGTGGATTTTGTCGGGGAGGGGCTCGACCAAAGTGGCGCGGAGTTGGAGGACCTTGACCCCTAGCGAGGCTGGGTGCGCCAGATCATGCCTGGTTGACGGTCAGTGGCTAAATGGGAGACGCTGTGCTGCAGACCTCAGCTCGTGCTCGGTATGCTCGCGGTGCCCAGACAAGCTAGGCACGCTGTGGCATCGGCATATGCAGTGCCAGGATGCATGGCCCAACCTCTCGCTGCCGGCGGAGCTGGAGCGCTTCAGGGGCATGGGCGACTCCACCACGATCAGGGCGCTGTTCGAGCGGCTGTGGCTATCCGAGCCACGCGCAGGGTGGGCGCCGCGTGGCGACGACCTCCTTGCACATGCGCAGTGGATCAAGGGCTACGAGGAGGGCGTGCCGTTTGCTGTTCCCGACTTGTACGCCGACGGCGCCTTCATCGACGGGGGCGCCCAGATCGCTTGTGCTGGTTGTGCAGTGGTGGCCCTCCCACCAAGTGGCGACAGCGCGGGCCCAGGGCCAGGGTCAGCCACGCGAGCCCTCGCCTCGCCACTGGCGGGGCCACTGCAGTCCATCGACGGGAGCGAGTTGCTGGCGCTCCTCCTGCTCTTCAAGTTCAGTCTACCACCAGTGACGGCTCATTTTGACGCAGCATTTGTGGTGGACGGGACCAACGCCCGCGGGCCAAAGGTGACTGCGAGCAGCAAGTCAGCATGGGCCGAGATTTGGGTCCGAGTATGGCACGCGATTCAGGATTTCGGAGGGCTCGGCGACGGCGGCCTGCGGGTTGTGAAGGTCAAGGCCCGCGCCTCGGTGCAGCGCGTGCAGGACGGGCTGGTCACAGCCAGGGCGAGGCGAGGCAACGTTGAAGCTCATCGGTGTGCCAAGTTCATCGCCAGCAGCACGGGGGCCACCGACGAGATCAGGCAGGTGATTCGTGCGAGGCAGACCATGCTTGATGCGGCGTTCTTCTGGGTCGCGATTGCTGGGAGCCAGGCGGCGGATGCCCGTGGAGATGTTGCTGATGAGGTAGCGGCCAAGCGGGAAGGCAAGATCCTCCTCCACCTCACGGGCCACGAGGTCGTCGAGGTACCCAACGGAGGCATGCACTGCCTGCGCTGCTTGAGGACCGCCTACAGCGCCAACATCAAGGCCCACTTCTGGGCCAAGCCGTGCGCGGCTAAGCCGTGCGCACCTTTTCACTCGGGCGGCTCTGTGAGGAAGAGGCCTGCTCGAGCGGCGCTGGCGACGGCGGCCGCGGCGGCCGCAGCTTTTGCAGCGCTGGCGGCCAGCGAGGCACGCGTGCAGGACGCACCGCCGCCCCCAAGGGAGCGCCGTTCTCGGGCCCGCAGCCCTGTGGGGGGAGCCCGTGGCCCCATTGCATGCAGCGGCGAGCCCAGGGCCAAGGTTCGCCTGGCGTTTCAGGGAAAGGTCGATTTCCTGCTTGCTGCTGCGACGGGCTCCTGCGCGAGCGGGACCGCGAGTGAGACCGACCGAGCTGACGGGGCACTCTCCGTTGGCGTCGGCGCTTGCCCATCGAGTGCCGCCTCGCCCATCTTTGAGCCTGCTCCCGCGCCGTCTGCCGCGCCCGCGGTCAGCGCACGGCGCGGCAGCGGCCCGACTGTACCCGCTGGCGGAGCTGGTGGTAGCTCGGGGGCGGACCCGCTTGGCGCCGAGGCCGACCCATAATCTTGTGCCTCCGCCGCGCCGCCTGCGCCCTCGGGGCCCCTCGCTGCCTCGGCCTCTGCGACTGCTGGCACAGGGATACCTGGGGTAGACGGCGGCGAGCACGTGCTGTGCACTGTCAATGGGTATCGCGTGTGCACACGCTGTCACTGCTATGCCCGCGTGATTGGCGGTAAGCATAGGGGCTTGTCTGCCGAGTGCAAGTTGCCCGAGACCGCTCGAGGCCTGCAGCGCCGCCTCGAGAAGGTCGCGAATGTCAGACAAGGGGTGCCACCGAAGGGGGCGCGCCCGACGGCGAGGGCAGGCTGAGGGGTCTGGCTTGGCAGCAGCGGGCTGGCCCTTTTGGCCAGCTCGTTTCCTTTGCTGCTCGGCTGCCCGAGGCTTTCGCCTGCCGCCGACAGCTGCCCTCGGCAGCTGTTCGAACCTGAGCTCGCGCCGCGCGAGCTTGGCCACACCTATAAAAAAGGTCCCAGTGCTACCGCCCGCATGCGTCTCCTCCCACCCAGTGCAGCGCTTCGTGGCCCCATGGGGAGCTCCACCGACGGCCCCAGCGCTGCAGCCCGCATGCGTCCCCCCCGCCCGGTACAGCGTTTCGTGGCCCCGTACGGAGCTCCACCTCCACCGCCCGCATGCGTCTCCTCCACCCAGTACAGCTTTTCGTGGCCCCGTAGGGAGCTCCACCGAAGGTCCCAGTGCTACCGCCCGCATGCGTCCCCCCCACCCAGTCCAGCGCTTCGTGGCCCCATAGGGAGCTCCACCGAAAGACCCAGTGCTACCGCCCGCATGCGTCCCCCCCACCCAGTCCAGCGTTTCGTGGCCCCGTACGGAGCTCCACCGACGGCCCCAGTGCTGCCGCCCGCATGCGCCTCCCCCCCGCCCAGTACTGCGTTTTGTGGCCCCCCAGGGTGCTCCACCAAAAAAGATATACACAATTGCGGTGCTCACAACTGCATATGGTTGGGTCCTTCGCCAGGATCATTTAAAACGAATGTGCGCAGCGCTAAGGCGAGAGCCACATTTTGAAAACGACCCGCCCCCCATTCGTGAAGCTGTCGCCTTTTTTTTGTGCTTCAGGGTCATAAGCGGAGAGGAGGTCTCAGGCGGAACGCCCGGCCCGCCCTCACAATTATCCAGGCGATGGCCTCTAGATCCGGCGGTGAGCGAGGGGGGGAAGTGAGAAGGAGAAGGCCTTCTCAGAAGGCGGCGGGGCTTCTCAGGAGGCCTCGGGCCTTTGAGAGAGGTTTTGTGCGTCTTCGGGAAGGCTTAGAAAACTTCCGAGAAGGCCTGGGCACTTCCGAGCCTTCTGAGAAGGCCCGCCCCTTTTCGCTTCACCCCCCCTCGCTCGCCGCCGAAAGATGGCCCCAGCCGCCCGAAAGATGCACCCAAAGGCCTCAAGAGGCAACATTCATGCGTTTTTGTATTTTCTTTGTTTTTTCGCTGTTGCGCGCTTCTGACAGCCCAAGACGATTCTGGCGGCCTCCTCCGCAGCCATGTTGCCTCAAATCACCTGGGCTGGAAGAGTGAAGCCGGCCCGTACACCGAAACGCCGGAGGATGCACAGCGCCGCCGCCGTCACAGTCGCCGCAGTTCCGTCCATAGCCGCTCGCACAGGTGCGTCGCCGGCGGGGCCTGGCGGGCATCTGCGAGGAAGACTGGCTTGGCGGTCGTGCTCAGCACATCTTGGAGCAGCGAAGCGAAAGATCGTGACCTTCGACACGGCTCCAGAGTGCTTCGGCCCCGCTGGCTCGGCAGAAGAGCTCGTCCAGGCGCTGCGGGGCGACCAGGGTACCGCAAGCGACGCGGGGCTGGGCTCTCCCGCCAGGGGCAGAGCCTGGCTGGGAGCTTCGGCTGTGTGGCAAGACAGCGCTCCACACAGCGCGGCAACGGCTGTGTTCGGCGACGCCAGTGCGTTCCCAGGTGCGAAGCAGGAGCAGGAGGACGACGCTGAATTGGCCGAGATCGAGGCGTTCGCTGACGAGCAGGCGCGGCGACTCATACCTCTGATCGACCAGCGGTGCGCGCGCCGGACTGCGACCGTCAGCATCGGCCGCGCGAAGCAAGCAGACGGCATCAACTTCCAAATGAAGACGTCCGCCCTGTGGCAGCGCAGAGGGATGACAGGGAGTGGCCAAGGGGCCCTCGTCTGTATGGTCGGGTGAGTTTCCCCTTCGGGATGGATGGGAAGTGGTCTTCCGAGGGCGGTGCCAACTGCCTTGTTTCACCGCTTGCACAGACGGGCTTGGATCCAGTGCTTCCCCAGATAATTCGTTATCGTTGCGCACTTCACAGCGAACTTTGTTTTCGGCACCGCGGTGCAGCGTGCAGCGCTGGATGTGATTATGGCTTCCTCGCCTCCTTCTGCGCCCCCCTCCTTGCTCTCCCACCGTTCTCCTTCTCACGGTGCTGGCCCTGAGCGGACGCCTGGCTGGCTGGAGATTTTATCGCAGACGCGGCCACGTCGCCTGGCCTGTTTCCAACAACGAGGAGGTCGCAATCGTCCAGGGTCATGCGTTCTATTGTGCATCGCCTCTCGCCCTGGGCGGGGGGAATCGACTCAGTCACCAGCGGCGGCACGCTTCTGGGCGAACGGGGGCAGCCTTCTGTCGTGTGACGGGTGCGGGGCCTCGCTCGGCACCGTCTGGCGAAAGCCTGGTCGCCCGCGCACCAGAACCGGCGAGCCATGGGGGGCGGCAGGTTCAGGGGCCTCAGCCCGTCCACCTCCTCCTCCTCCTCCTCCTCCTCCTCCTCCTCCTCATCCTCCTCCTCCTCCTCCCGTAGCCATTTTGGCTCAAGATGATGAGTCCCACAGGGGGACAAGTGGATACCGCTAGTCCGCGGCAGACAAGGCCACCTGTGGCCTGGCAGACAACCGCACCGACGTTTGCCACCACGGGTAAACGGAGGCCTTTCCCGTTCCTGTGGGCGCGAGCGTCACAGGTCTCCTCCCAGCTATGTCAGAGAAAGGAGGCTCGCCAGCAGAGACGCCACTGCGCGGCAAAGGGATCTCGAAGCGTCCTCCTCCTCCTGGCGAATCTGGCGGTGCTGCTGGCGGCAGGGCTGATCGCTCACGCTCGCCACCGCAGGGAGAGGAAGCAGACCTGGACGCCTACGCCACTATGGCCTACGTGCAGTCCCTCCAGTCCAAGATCGATGCTATGGAGACCTCAATCAAGGAGTCCATCAACGCCACCGTCACCACCGTGGTCGGCTCCGCGACCAACCCCATCTCGCTGGTGCTCAAGGCCGCCCAGGACGGCATCGACGGGCTTGGCGCCAATATCGAGAAGAACGTCCATCTCGCCGTCGGCCAACAGATCGACTCCACGAGGAAGCACTTCCAGCAGATGCTCGACGTGTTCAACATCCGCGTCGGCGAGGTCGAGGCCAAGCAGGAGAAGACCGACAAAGCCATCGAGCTCATGGCGGAGCAGATCAAGGTCTTGCAACGCGAGCTCGCCACAGCCAGCCAGCAGCCGATCAAGCAGCAGTACATCGGGCGCGACTTCGACCGCGAGATCGACGCCACCATCATCAAGGTCCACGCCGACGGCCTCGTCACCCTGGCCAAGGCCACCGAGTCCCTCACCAAGTTTGCGGTGGGCTGCGACATGCGCGAGTCTGACTTCACTGTCGCGGGAAATGACGCTGCCAAATTTTTCACCATCAAGTTCACGGGCCTCCCTGGCCCCGCCAGCCGCCGAGTGCAGAAGGTCCTGGACAGCATGCGCTCGTCCAACGGCACCTGGGTGCGCATCTACGCCGACGCTGTCTCGGGCCGCGGGGCGGTCGAGCTGCGGATGGGCCCCGACAAGTCGCCGACGCAGATCAAGACGGAGATCGCGGGGAAGCGACTCCGCCAGGCCATGGAACGCGAGTTCCCGAACCACGTCTGGCGAGTGGACCGCGCCAAGGCATGGATCACAGCAGGCTGGGCCCCCGTCATCGCGTGCAGCGTCCGCCCAGGCAGGGGCGAGCCGACCGTCCTCGCGTTCCAGGACGCCGGCCTGCCCGCGCTGGGCATCGACCGCGCGACTCTCAAGAACGCAGCCAGCGTGGTCGTCGCACCTGAAGCCGCCCCGCAATTTTGGCTTTGACGAGCTGGCGCGCAGCCAGAAGCGTCTCCCCAGCGGGCCGACGCCCTGCCTAGCCGTCGGCACGTGGAACGCCCGCGCTCTCTTGGGCTACCAGGGCAGACGCGTCGTGGAGAAGTCCTCGTACCTCAAGTCCATGCCGCTGCGCAAGATGGTCCTGGGCATCCAGGAGGTTCACCAGGACCACGGCCAGCTCCTCGCCTTCATGCGGAAGATCGACAGCACCCTTGACATGCACTCCTCCTTCGCTCTTGGATATCATGGCACTATCAGTGGCGGGGTAGCCGCTGTGTTCCCAGCTGGGATGAACGCCGTGAGCGACCCCATCTTCCCTGGCCGTGTCCTACGCTCTGTCTTCCGTGCTGGCGACCAAGTGATGATCTTCTACAATATCCACAATTGCGACCTCAGCAACGCCGCCATCCATAACATCACCACGCGCATCAACAACGACCTGCAGTGGGTGAGGTCCGACCCGAGCCGCAACGTCATGTTCGTCACTGGTGATTTCAACTTCTCCGCCGTCGGGAAGCTGAAGCTCCTGGGCCCTGTGGCAAAGGGCAACTCGAACCCAACCGAAACTTCCAAAGCATCGGCGCGCAAGTGGCACAACGCCCTGAAGCACCTAGTGGAGATCGGCAGCGCCGACGCCACGCACTACTGCCCCGAGACGAAGGCCGAGACCACCATCGACAGATGCTTCTGCTCGTTCACCCCCACACAGATGATGCAACTGGCTGTTGCGTCCTCCACCTTTTCCACGCCCGAAGATCTCTCGCGCCGTCGTGTCAGTGACCATGCCGCCCTCTTCGTCTCCTTCACGATGCGTGGCGCCAAACCCTCGCCGAACCAGCCGATCGCCCAGTACATTGTCAAGTCCCCCGTCTTCAAGGAGATTGACGACAACGTGTTCGCCGCCCCCCCCCATGGGCAACCTATCCCCGCCGACCAAGCTGATTCTGACCACCGACCTCCTTCGACAAATCGCACGTGAAGCTCGTGACCGTCTTCGTGAAATGCAACCGAACAGTGGCGACGTGCTCTTTCAGGTAGCGAAGTCGATCTCTCGGGCGGTCTGGCGCCGAGACCGTCAACTCGCTGCTCGCCTCCTTCGCTCGCGCCTAGTCGCGAAAGAACATATCCAGATCAACGGTGACAGCGTTGAGCTCATCGACCATGCAAAGTTCGAGGAGTGGGCAAGCAACCTCTTCCGCCAAGATGCTGAACAGCGTCTCGCAGCCATCGACCAAGCAGTTCAACGTGGGCGCCTCCGACCCGCTCAAGCGCGTGGACAAACCCAAGCCCTGCATCGGAAGCTCAAGCTCTGGAACCCGCTCAGCAAGCGTCTGGTCCTGACGGGGGTCAAGACCAGTGAGGGCACCGTGACGGGCCCCAATGAGCGACTCAAGAAACTTGTCGAGCACTGGCAGCCCGTCTTCGAGGGCAAGACCGTCGACTTGACCAAGGCCGCAGCCTACCTGAACCAGTTCTCGCCCACCATCGATTTCTCCAAGTACAAGCCGCCAGACTACGAGTCGCTCAAGAAGTTCGCCAGGCGCTCGTCTCCCACCTCGCCAGGCCTTGACGGACTACCGTACCTCGCCTGGTCCGCGCGCGAGAAGTGCACCGAGGTTCTCTGGGATGTCATGTGCTACATGCTCAACGGCGGGATCCTCCCCGACGAAGTGAATCTTGCCCAAAGGTGAGGAACCAGAGGACTCGGAACACAACGGCTGCCATCGAGACCCGTCCAAAGTCCGTGTCCTGGGACTGCGCAGCGCGCCCCTCAAGATCATCAGCGGCGCGATGAACGCTGCGACGGCAACGGTGGCAGCTGATGTAGTCCCAGCCTCACAGCGCGGGTTCATCCACCGGCGCAACTTCGGCTACAACATCCTCGAGCTCGACGCCGAGAGCCGCGTTGCCTCGGCCGACCCAGACGCCCAGAACATGCTGCCCGTGCTGGTGTCGCTGGACATCGCGCAGGCCTTTCCCAGCTTCGCCCGCCAGTTCATCCGTCTGGCGCTCGAAGCCATGGGCGCTCCTGAAGCAGTCCTCATGTTCTTCGACTCCATGTGCAACGACGTCCTAGCGATGGCCCCGAGCGCTGGCCAGTACGTCCCGCTTTTCTACATCAGGTCGGGCATCATCCAGGGGTGCGGATGGAGCGGCACGCTGTACGCGCTGGGCACTGCATGCTTCCTCCTCAACCTCGAGACCGTCCTCGAAACCCAAGGCCGTGGACTTTGTCGAGCATGCGCTGATGACCTTGGACTCGTCCTTCGGGCCGTTGCCTACCTCGTCTACCTCGCGGACGTCATGCTCTGCATGGAAATCTTGGCTGGTTTGGAGTTGAAGGCGCCGAAGTGCCACATCATCCCCTTGGCAGGCCAGGTCAATGCTGACCTCATCCTCAAGCTCAAGAACGCGCTGCTTGCCATTGTCCCGAAGTTCAAGGACTTCAACGTATGCGACCGCCTCACCTACCTCGGCCTCTTGCTGGGCCCTGGCGCCACGGACCAGCTCATCTACGCGAAGGCCTTCAACAAGTACCGCTCCCGAGCCATGGCGCACAGCGCGAGCGACGCGCCAGCCGTCGGGGCCGTCTCCCTGTATAACGGGCGTGCGCCCCCCGTCCTTGGCTACCTTGCCCAGGGCGCCTTGCTCCCGCACGAGCACTTCAAACGCGAGAGCTGGATCAACGCCTCCGTCCTGCGCTTCCCGAACGGCGCCTTCAGGCTGAAGGACTGGCCCTCTCTGAAGAATTGGGGAGTTCCCGCGCCGAGGTCGCTCCAGCTCAGCATGATTGCGACGATCGTCCGCGCGGCGACATCGACATTCAAGAAGTTCACCGAGATCCGCGAGAGGCTGCGCGAAGGCTTGAACTCCTACGGCATCCAGCAGACCCTTGAGGGCGCCGCGCGGGGTGTCCTCCATTTCTCACCGCCGTGGTGGAAGACGCAGGCCTTCGTGGATACGATGCGCCGGATCGTGTCGGCCACCTCCGACCACGCGTACTACCCCCGCCAGCTCTTGGCGCCGGCGGTCGAGGCCTCGCGGGCGGCTGTCGCCAACGGGCAGCCTGGCCTCGCGCAGAAGCACGCCTTCGCCTCGGCCTTGGCCACCCGCGGGCCCGACTGCATCGGGCCCTTCCTGCAGGACCGCATCGTGAAGGAGCTCCCGCACGCTGGCGAGTTCTTCCTCCGCAACCCCTCCATCATGAACGACATCCAGGCCGCCATGAAGAGACTGCCCCCATCGTGGGCGACGGCGTGGATGAGGACATTATCCTTTTCTTGGCTCACATCCTACCGCATCGCCTACCCGTGCGGTAGGCGCCTGTGCATTTTCGGCTGCGCCAATGGCCAAGACAAGATGCGCCACTACCTAGTCTGCGCGCCGCTGGCGCAGGCTGTGGGACGTGCATGCGGCGCGCCCCCCCTCTCCACCGAGTTCGCGAAGCTCGGGCTCATCGACCAGAGCAACGAGAGCGCCGAGTCCATCGCGGTTGCCTGCCTCACGTGCCACGCGCTCAGGCAGGAGACCCACGTCTCGGCGGAGGCCACCCGGTCGGCCGCTAGGGCGGCATTGCGGGCCACGAAGACCATGAAGAAGCCGCCGCCCGTGCTGCGTCACCACCATCGCCGCCGACGCGAGGGGGCGGCGCCTGGACACGGACATCCACCTGCACCTGATCGGCATCGTGAGGGAGATGCCGGCGTACATCATCCACTTCGGCTCCGTGGAGCCGCCGCTGATCACGTTCAGCTTCCAGTTCGCGTCCGAGGAGATGTTTGGCATCCTCCTCCTGGCGCGCTACCTGTGAGCAGGTAAGCGCGTGCGCGGGGGCTGCTGACGCCGTGCGGGGCGCGGCCGTCGGGGGCCTGGAGCCTTCCCCTCCGCACGCTCGACTCCTCCTCCTCCTCCTCCTCCTCCTCCTCCTCCTCCTCCTCCTCCTCCTCCTCCTCCTCCTCCTCCTCCTCTCCTCCTCCTCCTCCTCCTCCCCTCCTCCTCCTCCTTCCCTCCTCCTCCCTCCTCCTCCTCCTCCTCCTCCTCCTCCTCCTCCAAGGCCCTGGACCTGTCGAGAGCCAGAGGGGCCTTCGCCTCGGCACTTTTTGCACAAGCTCCGAGCTTCATGGGGGGGTGTTTTGGGTGAAGGATCGGCGATGCCGCCCGCGTGTGCAGAGCAAGTCGCTCCGCGCGCCTCTCTCGGCCCAAGCGGCCTAGGCGCGAGCGCAGGCAGTCGACCCTGTCTGTTTCCATCGCCAGAGCCATCTCCACCCCCACTGGGACAGGGTACGTCAGCGCTCCCAGCGCGCCCTCCCCAGGCAGGTGCGGATGGGGGCTGGGGAACTCGAAGGAGACGGAACCCATGCCCACTTAGGGGGTTAGGCGAGCGTTCCTTTGGTGTTTGGTTCACGGTGCTTAGTTTGTTGCCTTCCCTGTTTTTCTGCTGCTGACCCAGCGCTGAGCTTGGGTCCTCGTGGGACAGTCAGAGGGTCCTCGTGGGACCTTGTTCGAATCAGCGCACGCCATCGAGGCTTTGATGCAGCTGGCCTCAAGCCTTCTGCCGGGGTGCGCAAGGAACGGCGCGTAAGTGTCTTACTCCATCCTTTCCTTGGCCCACGAGGTGGGTCTTGATACACCCAAAGTCAGTCACGAGCGAACGCCTACGAGATATGTTTTTTGCTCGCTTGAGGGATTGTGTCACCGTGCAGCACTCGACGCGTCTGCACCATATGCTCATCCTCTCTGCTCCGAGATTGTGGCAGCACTTCTTCAGCGATCCAGTTTGTGATGCAGCATGAATTCGAAATCCCGTGGTTGGGAGTCTTGCGGCTGGAGCTCCCTGGAGGAAGTGGAGGTAGAGGAGGTGGGGAAGGCGAGTCGGATAGAGCCGGGAGGAGTCTCCTGGGGAGCTTGGGACAGCTTGCAAGTTTCTCAAGTCTGATTTTGTTGGTGTTCGATTGCGGGGGGAAAGAGGAAGTCGGTTGAGACCCCCCGCATCACCCTTTTCGTTAAGATAGAGGGTGTCAAATGAACATTTTTCTCGCTGTCGAATGCCAGTTTGGGGATCGACTGCAGCAGCTCCTGCGTCCAGCGGCCGAGGCGAATCAGGAACATACAGTGCGGCGCTATCCGTCGGCGTAGTGCTCGTCTGAAGTCCGGCGTGGTGCGCATACCCACGTAATCGTTTTGATTCTTCAGGCTTACGCCACATCCGCCGACCCCTTAATTGAAGTCAATGATCAGATGGTTCGAAACCGTTTGGCGGTCGTTTTGGGGTTCTTGTCGGGTTTCTTGGGAGCTTTCTGGGGCCTGAGGGGGAGGGAGCTCTCCGGGGCCTGAGGGGGGCATCTTTGGGGCTGTTCGGGCTACTCCTGGGCTCGTCTTCGAGCTCTCTTTGGGCCTCGTTTTGATTGCCCCGAGCGCTTGCCTTTGCGCGATGCCCGCGGGTGCACCCCGTTCAGTGGCCCCGGGCTGCCAGCGCCGCTCCTCGGGGGCCCGCCTTCCGGCGGACACCGGCGCCGCGTGTCGCCTCGCCCAGTCAGCCCGATGGTCCTTCTCCGGAGGGCACCAACTATACACCTACACCGATCCAGCCCAGGCCGATCCTAGGCCCAGTATCGGTGTATACGCATTCTGCCCATGGCAGGAGGGCGTATACACCGATCCTGGGGGGCCCAGGTTGATCTGGGCCAGGATCGGTGTTGGTGTATAGTTGGTGCCTCCCTACTTCTCCTGCTCGTGCGGGCGACGTCCACAGGTGGTCGCTTCGCGCCTCGTCCGTCGCCGTAGGCATCGGGCTGGCTTCTGCTTCAGGCCGCTGGCAGCCATGTCTGTTGGCGCTTTCTGCGCCACCCTCCGTGGCAGGCAAAGTCCTGGGTTCAGGAGGCGTTGACGTGGATGCCAAAGAAGCCCGGCGCAGGCCTCGACGCGGCCACCGGTGCGCCCGTTCGCCGTCATGCGAACGGCA